>KZ308799.1:243351-387063 GCA_000376725.2 Ladona fulva
ATTGTAATATTAACATTTAAGATACATTTCTGTCTGAATAGGCACTATCTGCCAAACGTCGCTCAAAGCTTTCAGTGTTAAAGGTATCTCATTTGTTTTCTTGCTAGACTCGCCTGTGAATCCTTCTATTCATCCACTTATTTTTAGGATGATATATGATAGTTCGAGGCCTGGATCACGCTCTAAGAAAGGCTCTGTCATTTAATCAATCTCTTTCAATGCCTGAAAAATAAAGAGATCTCTCTTTTCCTCAATGGTGACTGGCTGTTGAGATCGTCTTCTTTCGGCGAAGATATCTCCTGAATCCATTTCCTTTCAATCCTTTCCCTTCACTTTCTATCTCTACACTCATTCCTGCCCTTTTTACACAGTATAATTCCCTTCGCTCAATCAGTGTCCCGCATGAGGGTTGTACTAAACCTAGAGAATTCTGATTTTTATCCCATGGCTAATTGATTTCGTTCGTCACTCGATGTTTTGCATGCGGGCCGTTTATTTTTATTAGCTGCCTTACTTCTCCTTTTGCTGTCGCGTTTTATCATTGAATCCAGTACGGTGCGGTCCTTATCTTTTGTAGTTCTTTGAACTCGGAAACTTTAACTGCATGAGATCCAAAACATTGCAAATCAATGAATAAGAATGTATGATATTTTCTGAAAATTACGAAATGACTTTGGCTGTAGAAGCAGTTAAAAATTTCAAAATTTATTAATCATTAAACAACAATGAAAATTAAGTGTTCATACTGTGCAAGAAAAACGCGTTTAATGGGATAATTTGATGAAAGAAGTAGAATATTTTAATGAGTAAAAACGGTTTATGAGCGGAGTATTTAAACAATTGTCGTAGAAAGGTAATTGTTCATAAAAATTCGGGTAAAGTAAAAAACAAAATCGACATTGGATTGGTAGTTAGGGAGATAAACCTCTCATTTACCCTTGATTTGATAGGAATTTACAAAATTAATGTCAGTTTTGCTCNCGGAGTATTTAAACAATTGTCGTAGAAAGGTAATTGTTCATAAAAATTCGGGTAAAGTAAAAAACAAAATCGACATTGGATTGGTAGTTAGGGAGATAAACCTCTCATTTACCCTTGTTTTGATAGGAATTTACAAAATTAATGTCAGTTTTGCTCATTTTCTTTTTAATTTTCGCGCTAATTGGGGAAGACGAAAATTTTGTTGCGGTTTCAGGTGTCTACAAGGAAGTCTTTCCTCATTTACTCCATTTAATGATCAGTGAAGGGCTAAACCCTATCCCTCAAAGGGATGCTCTGCTAGGACCAAAAAAACAAATGATTAATTAAAATTCTTCAGTTTCCATTTTTCTAGAATATAGACGCTACCCAATCATGCTAATCACTCATCTTTCATTGGATGTATTTTCATAAATTACGAATAGCGTACTATTATTCTGAGTGAGTTTTGATTAACGCGATCGTGGTGACTGATGGGATTTTTCAGAGATTCTCACGAATTATTCGCGAAGTTTCCAAAGCGTAGGATTACTGATTAACTATACCCAGTTTAGGTGTCTATCGGATCAAATATATAAGCAAGTTGTCATATCGTCGTACAGAATTGGAAAAAACTAAAAGTTTTTCGAGTACAGTCAAATTTTACGGTACATCGAGAATCGTCTTTATTAAAATTTCGATAATAATATTATCAACAAAACAATAACAACAGAAGTAGCAACAATAATAATGATAATAAATTTAAAATTTTAAAATTTCTATTTATTCAATTTAATACAAACAGAATATTACGATAAAAAGGGAAGTAATCCTGCCTATGATCGGCTTACTGTGTTACTTACACTACGTATCTTATAAAGTTCTCAACATAAATTAAATTCAATTATGATTTACGTAAATAAAAGATAACAATATTATTATTATATTTTGATGATAGTGGGCAGCCTTGTCTTATTCCTCTCCATAATTCTGCCCATTCTGATTCCCCATCAGCTATTCTAATTCGTAATAATAAAAGATAGCATTATTATTATTGTTTAAACACTACAAATAGGTACAGTACCTGGTGGCAGGGAGTAGAGTAATACAAATATATAAAATTATTCACCAGTAAGAAAATTACATGCAAAAGAATTAAATACAAAAGAATTAAATACAAAAGAATTACGTACAAAAGAATAACACGGATCACATCCCACAATAATTATTCCAGAAGAAGAGGAAGAAAGGTTTAAAGAATAAAATATTATTAAAACTTAGAATTATGAAATTAGTTTTAGTCCCTTCTTCATTCCCCTAAAGTTATTTGGAAAGGGCTTAAAGATACTCCTTATATAATATAATATGATAAAGCAATGTGTGCAACTTCCTCCAGAGTTGAATACATCTTTTCGGAATGTTAATGGGTGGTTAGAGTTTCAAAATATGCAACCAATTAAACCTTCCTGGCAACTTCGTTTCGGGTTGCGACAAAAGATGGATTGATTAACTGAAATTGATGACATTATAACAAATATACACTCGATGAATTTGCTTCGATATGCTACTGAAAAATTATGCAACATGTTTCCCGATGAGTTATCATTCTGATCTGGAAGAAGTGAATGTTGGTCAAACATGGAAAGGGCTAAAAAGACACCAATTAAATTAGTGATTCAGATTTCAAGAGGAAAATTGGAGCGTTGTGACGTCACGTAGAAGGAAAATCATTACGTAATTTAGGAAAGTTTCACAAGTTTTCTCGTATTCGTTCTAAAATCGTATCTTCCTTTTAAAATGAGAGAAAGTTCTGGAGGGCGGTACCCTATAATTTTGGTGTCACCCCTTGTCGATAGTCAAAAAGTATATATGTTCCATCCCAATTGACAGCGAATGANAATTCTTGGATTATAACATCTTACCAATCATGATAACAATAATAATAATTTCTGCTTAATCGTTTGTACATAAGGCAAGGTTTGCCATTCTTTCAATACTATAACGATACATTGTTGCCATAGTAAAACTCCAAAATGGTAATTGAGTTAATTGTTTTTTTTTGGAACCTATGCTATGAACAGAGGAAATGTGAGGAGGGAGAATTGGAATGCGTTTAAAACGGATTAAAATTTGAGAGGGACATTTTTACGATGTGAATTTCCTTAGGGAGACTTGTGAAAATGGCTCTTTTGTTTAAAAAATCACATGCATATGCCATTCGAGTATTTTTTTAAACGAATGAGTGGTGCGTCTTACTTTAATGTTTTTTTCCCTAGAAAGCGACGCAATTCATCGAATCAGTGGGATTGCTATTCGGTCTTTGAAACACATTTATGTATTCCGTTTGTTGTGGCATCATCTTCATAATCACTTTTTGCTTGCCGTTTGAACTCGTACATCAATTAGTTAATTTCATAAAGCAACGAGCGAATATAATTCAGTTCTCATTTTGATAACATAATGTCCACATATTATATGTATATATGCTTAAATTGTTTTGCATGCCCTTTGCCAATGGAGAAAATAGCAGGGTTTTTGATAAAATAGCAAATTTTAAATTAGAGGTGAAGAGAGGCTTTATGAATATTTCAGCCCATCGTCAAGGAAACGCTTAAAAATAGTAATAATATTCGGTATTTTTGTATACTAAAATTCCTTGGGAGAGCATTTGAGCCAGCTCTTTTTCGTAAATGTACAAACATAAAAATTTATTTTTGTGGAAACTTGCTATGATCCCGCACCATATCACGAAGAATGGAATATTTTTCATTTGTCTTTCAGTACAGGAGAGAAAAAATATATCTTTCATTTACTTTTGTCTCAGTCTTGCTCATGGAATTGGTGATATGAAATCGACTGAGGTATGAGTTAAGCTGAATAATAACATTAACTTTTTGGAACTTTTTAACTTATGGAATGATACTAAAAGTTTTTCTCGCAGTCACTGTTCTTCACTAACGTGGGCTTGTTCTGCTTATAGCATTCTGACTCATTGAGGAAAGCAAGCGCAAACTACCTCACTCCTCATCATGCCTAGTAAGCCTCATTTCCCTCTCTTTGTAGCTGATGGTGGAGGGTGTGAGGTCCCAACCGGCCTTAGGGCTGAACACTTTACCGAAAGGAAACTAGTTAGGACAATGCAGGATAGTTATGCTACGTCGACCTAACAAGTTTAATTCAATTATTATAAAAAAAATTGTTAACTATAATAATTTATAGAAATTACAGTAATAATTAATTATAAAAACAGTGATCAATAATGCTAATGATTAATCAGATTTTACTGTGAAAATTTTCAGAACAGATATATACTACTACTACTAGTATGGTCTAGTCTAGTCTAGTGTAGTCTCAACTAGGCTAGTCATACTAGACGCAGGTTTGTCTCTCTAATTTGCTGGCAAGTCCACTGATTAAAGCAGAACTCCGAGGAATTTTTATTGAGGCGAAAAGATCTAAAACATGAAGCACGGCTAGCTTCGTAATAGACATCGAAAATTCTGGCGAATTTAATCAGAAGGGTGTTCCATCCACTCAGCGCGTAATGCAACGCTTTCGAATGAAAACGTGCTCGCGATGATTCTATTTCGCGGAATCACATCAGAAGTAACGGAACACTCTTTTCGGAGTCTTTATATTCTAGGAAATAAAACGGAAGCCCCCTTGCTACGTTTGTATGTCGCTCACGTATGACGTGTCATGTTGAGAGAAATGGTACATTAAAGCAAGGAAGGAGGACCTTTGTAGCTGACAGTTTTCTAGCGGGCGGCCGTTAACTGAATTAAGTCCCTTTCGATTGTTACGTCAACGGAGGTGTTAAATTTTGCACTTTCGGAGCCGAATTTTTAGCCCGCACAATAAACACTGTGGTGATGACTGGCAAGTTTTGAAAAATGGCTTATTTTTTCTGTTCCGCCAAACGGTTAGTGTTTTACTTAGCCAACTTAAAGAGGGTGTCTTCATAGGAGTATGCGTTTTATCATTTCATTTTTAAAGAAGAAACAATGTAATGATTTTATGAAGTATGTATATTATGTTATGTTAGTATTGGTAACATTTACCCAGAAATTAACTTTAGGCCTGGTATGATAATGTTTACCTAAATTAATCTTACTTTAACTAATCTTTACGTTAAGGCCCAGTATTGTAATGCTTTGTTACAGTTAAAAGGAAGGTTATAGTTAATATCCATGCTAATCCATCTAATAAATAGGAGATTAACTATAACCTTCCTTTTTAACTGTAACATATCATTATAATACTGGGCCTTAAAATGAATATTAGTTAAAGTCCATTACGTAAAACAAAGAAATAATAAAACGTTTACCCGCACCATGAAAACAGCTTTATTGGATAGGTTTCGACGCGTCATTCTAAGTCATGCCAGGAGGAAACGATAGTATTTGTATCAAGAAGTAGTTAGTTTAAAATTCTACAAGCTCAGTAATTAAAGATCATCTTTCCCAAATGTAAAATTTTTCCCCTAGAATACTAATTTATCCCCAGATTAACTGAAAAAACATTCGCCAGTAGAGATGAGTTATAACGCACCTGAGTATTCTAATGATTATGATAAGTAATCATGTTCGTTGAAATTCGTTGAATCGTGGAAGCGTTAACGTAATGGCAATCCATAAAAATGAAGAATGAAAAAAAGTTTTTTTATGTTTCATATCTGGGCTGGCCAAATCGACTTTATCGTTTGATCGTCTGCTGCGGTCGAATTTGATTCTAATCGTTCGACTGCGAACGACTTGGAGAAATAAGTTCTGGCCTCTATTGAATTCAAAATGATTCTCAGTTGTATTTCCGACCCTTCTTCTGTATTTGTTAAACCTACGGAACTTTATATTAAATTTAATAATTCGCAGAGGCATAGTTCAGTTAAATAATAGAAATAATAAGAGTTAGTAAGGTATAAAGAATATTCTCGATCGCGATAGATCGATTATCCCCCGATGATCGACCTGTTGCCCCCCCCCCTACTTTACACCGCAGCAGATAAAGGAAACAGGGACCTAGGTTTCGCAGCGTTGCTTTATTGCCAGATAGGAAATGCTCTAAAACACAGCATTACATTGCCCAGCAAAGTGAAAGTACAGTTACAATGCAGGGCGGATGTAGGCGAGGAAGGGTGGGGGAGGAGAAAGGAAAGGAAAAGGTGAAACATGGGAAAAAAGGAACGGATGAGAGTGAGGAAGGAACACAGGGATAGGAAGGAAATGAGGAAAAGGAGATAGTGAACCGGAAAAGTGAAAGGAGAGTAAAAGGAAAGAGAGGATGATGTAGGCAGGGGCGGTGAGGGTGGAATGGGAGCATTTAGGGAGTTGTAGTGAAGGCAAGAGTGTGTGGGAGGGAAGAGGCTTTTGGGATTGACGCCTCGAAGGATGGGGGAGGGAGTTGCACAAATATTCATCGACCAAATTGACAGTGTTATAAGTATGTTGGACAATTCTTAATTGCTCAAGTGCTTCAAGAAGGTTGCCTTTGGAGGTAACAAAACAAATCATCATGTTTTATACCTTTCGGTAGGTTCACGTCCTCTAATATTCCCCGCTAATCTCTATTTGCTTTACTTCCCGGTAACCCACCCCACCCTTTATGTCATCGAACAACTTTTGTCTCCTTCTTCCCCTCTCCTTTTTCCCTTGTATCCTTCCCTCAAAAACGTTCTTTAGCAATCCCTCTCCCCTCAATATTTTGTTCACCCATATCCTCTGTCGATGTTTAATTATTTCGATTAAAACCCTCTCTTGTACTTGTGTTTGTTTTCCTATCGACCCAACTCACTCTTTCTACGCTATACCCACATCTCGAATGCCTTTAATCTTTTAGTATTTCGATCTCCTCCTTTTGTAAGGTCCATGTTTCACACCCACATAGCAAAGCACTTCACACCAAGGATTTTACCAATCTTTTCTTTATTTCTTTACCGAGACCTCTAGCCATCAGTTCCCTCCGCTTCACGAGAGCTTCCTTGGACAATGCTACTCTTTTTCGAACCTCATCTGCACACCTCCCATCCCAAGTTAGAACACTTTCCAAGTAAGAGAAGTTATCTGTTTGTTCTAGTTTTTCCCTATCCACCCTGCTCGTTAACTTAGCTTTCCTTCCTTTAGTAAGTCTCATTACTCTAGTTTTTCTTACATTTATTTTCATTCCAAATTCCCTTGTTTTATCGTTTCGTGCATTCACAAGTATTTGTAAACCCTTTTCGGAATCGCACACAATAGCTTTATCGTCTGCATATCTGACTACTTTCCCTCCAACTTTCACTCCCTTGTCTATTTCTTCTGAAGCTTCATTCACCATTTCCTCTGCATATATATTAAAAAGCGATGGTGATAGTGGGCAGCCTTGTCTTATTCCTCTCCCTAATTCTGCCTATTCCGACTCCCTCTCAGTTATTCTAACTCGCGCTGTTTAAATTTAATTACAAGTTTTGCACCAAACGCCTATCTTTCCAGTCCAACCCAATTTTCTTTAAAATTCCTATTAATTTTGGCCATTGTATTCTATCGAAAGCCTTTTCAAAATCGACATGCACATATATCCTTTTTAAATTCCAGGCTTCGTTCTACTAGTAACATCATTACCACGATTGCATCCCTCGTTCCTTTCCCTTTCTGAAAGCCGAACTGGTCGTCTCCGATTTGCTCCTTAATTTTGCCCCATACGTTTTTGCCTTTGAACTCTATCGAAAGCTTTTTCAAAATCGACAAAACATAGAAATACATCTTAAATTCCATAAATCGTTCTATTAGCACCCTCATTACCCCAATTACATCCCTCGTTCCTTTTCCCCTTTGGAAACCGAACTGGTCTTGTCCGATTTGACCGTTTATTTTCCTTCAATCCCTCTATTCATATTTTCATAATTGTTGTATTATGTACATTGTTGTTTTTTTCAGTTTTGTCAGTTATGTCAGAATTTTTTGTAAGATTTATGCATTTCTTTCCGTCTGCTTTTCTTTTTTTCCCTTTTTTTTCAGCTTTGTTACTGACACTTTTCTTTTACTAAATTTCCCCTCTTATTTTAAATTTTTTAGTCGCCACTGTCAGTAGGTTTCGCAGGTTTTTCACGCCCCCCTTCACGTGAGTGTTTTCCTGCAGGGTTTTAGTTTATTTTTTTCCTAAGTGCAGACTTAGGTTTTTTTTTTAACCCATATAGTAGTCCCTTCTTATATTGCCTTCTTTTTAGTTTAGCTCCCAATACCTCTTTCTTTCTATGTAAAATGACTAAGGCTTAGATGTAAGAAGAGACTAATTAGTCTCAATCTCGCCCGTAAGTAAAGACGATTTATTATTATTATTCAGAACCCTTAAAATAACTCTTGCCGCGTGAGATATTAAACTTATTGTACGATAGCCCCAATACTCTGTAGCATTATTATAGTGGAATCAGGATCGTCGTGGCAAAATCCTCTGGCCACATTCCATTATTATTATTTATTCTTCCGGCGAGGTTAGGCCAAATTGGCCTCACTTCCACCTAACCTCTGGGGATATTACATGGCATAACTACTAATATTACATTAATAACTATAATAATTAAATAAAATTAACTTAAATCTCTGTAAAGAAAATCCTAACAATACTTCAAACATGGATAATAGAAACATTCTAAATACAGAATATAAAATATTGATCATAAACTTTCCTACATAAATCATGTTCTTAAGAAACTGATCTGGAATCTCGTCAACAACTGTTGTTTTATTCGCTTCCATAACATGAAGAGCCTTATCAGTTTCACTGCCCAATATCATTACCTCAATAAAATGAAACATATTAATTCATAATTATATTAATGTCGTTATTTAAGTAGGTGTTCAACAAAGTGCAGTTCTTTTCCATTTTTAATAGGGAAGGATAAGGTGATAACTTTGCACATTGAAGTGTGCGCCTAAAACCAAAGGATAAACAGATGTGAAAAAAAGCGACATGACTGGGTCTCGAACCCAGGTCTCTAACTTTCCGGGCAGGTATACAAACCACCGACCTATTTAATTCTAATTTCTAACAATTTCCCCCATTTTGGTGGGCTTTTATACGCTTGAGTACACAAATACCAAAGGAAACTACGCGTGTTATATATTTCTTAGTACTTCTTTCCCATTTGGTGCAGTTTAATAAAATCTGTTTCCTTTCTTCACAGTAATGACGTTATTTAATATTTTCTATGATAACAATATGCGTGTTCTCATACCTCAGCACACTAAAACACAAAATTCCCTCCCGTTCTCGTCTAGAGCAGATAACTCTGATATTATCTACGGGTGCCAACGGTTCTTCTCAAAGAGGAAGATTGCATGGGCATGTTTGCGAGCTACAGAATGAGTCGAGAGATTTTGAAGCAGAGGAGAATAATTGAGGATCTCTTGTAATACGAATAGGGAGAGAAAGATAGTCGCGTTTTATCACAGTGCTAGGCTAGAATACTAAACGGCGAGGAAAAAAGTTAGGAAGAATTGTCAAGAAATATTGATTGTATAAAGAAGCTCGCGAGAAGAACTTTTCACGAATTTCATCAATTTTTAGCAACTTGTACTTGAAATACGGGTAATTAACATGTGTAAAGACCGAAGAAAATTACACGTACTAGCTTGAAAAGAGAAGTTTCATGTGAAGGTAGGTTTCAATGGAAAATTATCTTATCACTTATTTTGTTTTCCATATCACCTTGTTCAAAATTATAAAATTTTTTAGCTCCTGTTCTCGAAAATCACACTTTTTCAACCGCTATTCGAAATAAATGAGGACTTCCATCGTTTCTAATTATAAACCTGCTGCTAGTAGGATAGTGGTATTCCTTGGAGTTTTTAACTCGTTTCACCTTTCATACTTTCTATTATTCTCCTAATATTGATGATTATGATACAAAGTCGCGTTTTAGATCTATGACACTTGTTACACATTGAAATATTTATTAGAAACTTTACGAAAATGCCAAAAGAGTCTCCTAAAGTTATTGAAGTATATCTTAGTCTTTCGACAAAGGTAGGTTCTTAAAAGTACAATAAGGAAGAGAAAGGTAATCGAAAATTAACGTGGATTGCAGAGAAAAGAGCTTTTCCATTAAATTTTCGAGAGAGAGACTCCTTCTCATTGTCATAAATTCGCTGAAAAATAGAATCTTTTATTTTACGAAGATTTATTTGTCATCACAGAGGTTCATACCTAGGAGATTTACATTATAGATCAAAATCTGGCTTTATACCCACGACGATGAGGGAAGATGAGAATCTATGGGGTTTATTCCACGAATCCTGTGTGTTTTTAGTCAGTTGGAGAGGTCGCAGTAGAGAAGCGAAACAAACTTAGGTTCAGGTAATAAAGAACGTAGTTACAACATTTAAAATGTAATTTGGGACCTATTTTACGTCATTCTCTGCCCAGTCCCTCCTGAGGGCAGTACTTTCTTCTATTAAAGTCTGTTTTTTGCATTTGCCTTACATTTCCTATCTTCCCTAACTTCTTGCGGCGGATTTGAAGTCAATTCTTTCCGTTTTAACGTCAACAAAGAATTTCCTCCTGTAAATATATACAACCAGCAGCACTTAAAAATTACGTCAACTCGGAGTATTTAAACAATTGTCGTAGAAAGGTAATTGTTCATAAAAATTCGGGTAAAGTAAAAAACAAAATCGACATTGGATTGGTAGTTAGGGAGATAAACCTCTCATTTACCCTTGTTTTGATAGGAATTTACAAAATTAATGTCAGTTTTGCTCATTTTCTTTTTAATTTTCGCGCTAATTGGGGAAGACGAAAATTTTGTTGCGGTTTCAGGTGTCTACAAGGAAGTCTTTCCTTATTTACTCCATTTAATGATCAGTGAAGGGCTAAACCCTATCCCTCAAAGGGATGCTCTGCTAGGACCAAAAAAACAAATGATTAATTAAAATTCTTCGGTTTCCATTTTTCTAGAATATAGACGCTACCCAATCATGCTAATCNTTCTCTATTAAAATAATATCGATTTCTTAAAAACGTCTGAGATACAAACAGAGTGGAAAATCAGCCACCATATGTTACATAATGAGGCCTCCAGATTGCTATGTGGGCAACGCGTTCGACTTCGGCGAAAGCGGTCCTGGGTTCGATTCCTGGTGGGAGCCTACCTGCGAAATACCCTAAGATGTCGAAGCACCTTTCGCAGTACTACTATTACGTAATGGGATAACTAGAGTCCCCTTTAGTAAAACCACTGAAATATTCCAAGCTATCAATAATTAATGGGAACAAAATGAATTACTTTTAAGTAACGAAATTTACTTTTAAATAATGTCAAACAACTAAATGATGGATATTTTTCTGACATATAGGTAATCGTAATTTTTCTCTTTATCTTTCTGTTATTTGCTTACATTTAGTGTCAGATAATACACCTAATACATTACCTTGTGGTAGTACTGTTAGTAATATTTTTATCTGCTCCTTCTTGCACACCTTGATGAATGGGATATAATTATTCTTTTGTTTTTGGATAGCGCAAACTTATCTTTGATTCAGTATTTCTCGATGTTGTCCATGGCTACGATAGTATGAAAGCTGTTGAGGTATGAGTAATGTCGAGTGTAATATGGTTCTATCCTTGTTAGAAGCTACGAAAAGTATTATTACTAAAAGTATCATAGCTCATGGTAATTCACTTACACGGAGTTTATCGTTTTATGGTATTCTGAATCAGTATGAAGAGCAGACTACCTCACTCCTCATTTTCTCTAGTTAGCCTCATTCCCTCTCCAGGGGTTTAGGTTGCTAACAGTTTAAATCACAATCATGGTACATTGCAGGCTAAAAATTACAGGTTCATGAAGACTACGTTACGCAATGGAACGATCGGAAATATCTGTTAAACATTACGCATAGCTCAATGTTTTGCACCGTGGACGTTGTTTGTATGGCAGAGTAAATAATAATTACCTAATTCACGTTGGACGTATCCTTTCACCGTTTCTCCACATATCAGCGCATTGGACCGGCGTTGTTAAACGAGAGGAATCTCTGAGGTAGGCACCCATCATCCATGTCTGAGGAACATTTACTTTTCATTGGGCAGTCGTCCATTCATCCTCAAATAAATCTCACCGGTCTCATAGAATGAAGCCGCGGATATGGGACGGGTGGCTTCATTTTTCGTATTTGCCGTGGACTTATCGATTCTTTAAGAGCGTTCCTCCCTTCGAGCACAAAGGGGATATCATAGGAAGATTTCCGATTCAGTTTTCATTTCTTAAGTATTTTCGGGTAAAGGAAAGAAATGCGTTATCCAACATTCATCCACAAAAATACCTTGGAAGGCGTATTTCGGCGTGTGGCAGGAGGTGTAAACACCAAGTGTTCGTGCTATCTCTCTAGCTTATTGAGGTTGCGTATCGTTCTCCGGAAGTATGAGTCCCTAAAACGACTTGTCCTCGAATCTACTATTTCTCTTATTAATACCGATTGCAAATGTGTATTCTCTGAATTTATCAAGCAGTCGCAGCCTAATCTCCTTTCTGATTCCCAACCTGCGTCTGAGAGCATTTGCGTGGCGCTTAATTTTTCAATCGTAGCACTTTTTAACAAACCGTATCGCCTTTCGCTGCACTGCATGGTAAGGGTTAACTTTATTATTTTTTATTTATTCTTTACAAGCTCTCTTTATACACTCTTTACAATCTCTTACTAGACTAACTGAACGTGTTAATATATCACTAAATAAAAATAGGATTTATAATTATAATTTATCTTATTAATTTTTCAAAATCTTCTTCCTCCTTTATGGAATCAAAGTTGTTTGCAGCCTCTTCAAATATCGCAAACATAAAATTTAATTACTTCCATTCTCAGAATTTCCAGCCGAATTTATCACTTTGTCGAATGCCATTTTCTCCGTTGTATAGTATCAAATACCGCCGTATCCAGCCAAATTGCCATAGTACTGGTTCGAAATCTGCCGTCATACTAAAGTGACATCAAGGGCTTCCACCAAATTCTTTTAACTCGCTGCCAATTTTATTTCTTTTTTTGTTTAGAAAATAGCCCTGGTTCCTATTTATTCCTGCGCTTATGAAGTTTAAACGAGAGCAAAAGAAAGATTTATTCTGTTAATAAACTGGGAATGTGATGGATCGATTTCCTATGCAATGTAAAGTCATCAGCCTGAAGGTAGCTTGGATCCTCATCCCTTATTTGGAGAGGGAGTGAGGCATGTAGGCAAGATGAGGAGTGAGGTAGTTTGCCCTTGCTTTCCTCACTCATACGGAATGCGATGTGTGGAAAACGTCTACGAGAGTGTAGCTCAATGACCTTATGAATAATGGAGGGAACATATTGAATATCATTATTCTGCATCACTCATACCTCATTACCACGGAATTAAACAAAACAGAGACAAAAGTAAGTGAGAGAGACATTTTTATCTAATATTCTGAGCCAAAAGACACAGAAACATTCCATTAATACAGATATAATCGCAGGAAATCCTGTACGGTATAATCTCCAATATTCTTGTCCCACTGATTGGAAAGATTTTAGGGATTGGCAGAGGTTGATCACATGATGCAATATCTCAGCTTTTCTCTTCCTGATTGGGATACGCTTGGTCGTAAGATGTCCCTGGAGGTATCCGTCTTTCGAGAATAGGAATAAGAGGATTAGCCCCGGTATCTCTCCTCGCTCATATCATCCTCCCTTCCTTCCCTCCTCCTCCCGCACCTTTCCATGCCTTTTCTGACCAATATTCCTGCTAAGCTATTCACTTTCTCTTACCCGCCTTTTTTACTTTCCTCCGTTACGTTTCCCACTAGTTATCAATTCAATCTCAAGAGAGTCAAGTAAGGGTGCAATAAACTGTTTTCCCTTAATTTTTGTTTATATACAACCATTTTACCATTATGTTTCCGATTTTATCACCCGGAATCTATAAATTTTACCATCTTTCTTCACGAGGGAATTTCACATTATGCATAACTTACGTCTTTTCCTGCGTTATGGAATTTTCAATGAGTACAGCGAAAAAAAATGCTTTCTTAGGCTATAGTATAATAGTAATATTCCAGTTCAGTAAGGTATAGGTTAAGATATATTTACTCTTTCCTGCAAAATAGTTTCCATATGAATTTCTTGTATATATTGGCGAATTTCTCTCTCTCTCTCTCGTTATTTCTGTAGTATTGTTGATTAGTTCAATTTTTTATAATAATAGTGATGAGGATAATAATAAAAATAGTGATGATAATAATAACCATAAAAATAACGCCAGTAACAACAACAATAACAATAACATCGGCAACAACAATAACAATAATAACAAAAACAATAACTCCCATAATGGAAACGGAGATAATATCCATTTTAATAATTATTTTATAGTATTTAACCATTTTAATAATTGTTATTTTATGTATAATAGCTGATCCCGCGCCAATATTTGCGCGCATTGTGCATATAATATCTGCGAAAACTTTAACGCTTGTGACTATTTTATGTATTTAGAAACGTATCTCCATACAATAAATAATTTCATTATGTCTGTTTTGAATTATCAAACATTATAAACAATTCGTTTAATCACACCTTTTACCAAAGCAATTAATAATCCTCAACTACATCGCTATATGATTACTTTTTTATCTAATCACCTAGATTTCGATATCTAACGTTTAATGCGTTTTGATTCAATGAAAAATTTTTTTAATTTTGATTTAAAGTAGCTAATTATACTTACATTTATTTACATCCCGTTTGGTTAGAAGCATTCCAAATATTGCCCAGAGCCAAAGCGACATTCCTTATTTATACAGTTCTTGATTTCAACTTTAGAACATATAAACCACTGCAAATCATCATTTATTTAAGAATATTTAATTTCAATCTTAGACTATTAAAGTATATAATTTTTGACCAACACTGTGAAGTACTTTTGATTTGATATCGTCGCATTTACTTACGCTCTCGCGATTCAACTAATAATTCTTCAATGTTGAAATATTGATATAAGGAATGTCGTGTTCTTCCACGCATTATTCTAAAGCATTTTCCAAATTAATGCGGAAGAATGTTTAACTCATTGAGAATAACTGAAGCTCATTTTAATCGCATAAAAGTATTACTTTTATATTCTCAACGCAACAGGAAAACGCAAGCTCACAGGAAATCATTTGTAAATGTTTACGTTGCTATAAATAACGTTTGGTTGCTACAGACGCTTAAAGATATGTAATAGAAAACAGCGTCATTCCCTTACCCCTTCTTTCTAAAGCTTGTTTATTCATCCGAGGCAACAATGACGGTTGCCGTAGCGAGTGCAGAAAAATCAGAAAATTTCCTTTAAATTTCGAAATAAAAGCAAAATTATTAAAAAAGTGGACACTAAAACGTGTAAACGCGGCAAGAATAAGATTGGTTGCACATTTAACCTTCGAATGAACAAAGTTTGATGGAAATCCGTTCAAAATTAGGTATTTTAATTAATGAAGAAAGAAAGCCTTGCACTCTCGATAATGAAAAATCGCATGTAATCTTACGGAAACACATTTCTAGCTCCCGGGTTCGACTCCGGGTCTTTCCGGGGATGAAAATAAGGGTACCCGTGGTTTATAGTAATTAGAAATCGCAACGTAGTTTACCGCGTCTCTCTGAATCTAACCGTTTCTGAGATACGGAGGGGGACGGACGGACGGACACTTGGGAAATTATATATAATATGTATTATGTATATATTTATTTGTAACAAGAATTTATTTAATTTTATCAGAGCCATTTATTTAATATTTAGGTTTATATTTCAGCTTCATGAAAAATTATTCTGAGTGAAAATGTAAGCTGCCACAGTGGAGGTAATCTGAAGCAATTCGACCATTGTTATAATTATAGGGGAAATTTAAGTATACAGAAATTTTAGCTGGGCATATTCATGAAATTAGAGGGCTTTGAACACTTTTGAGGGTTATCATCAGCGATAATATAGTTATCACTGAGGTCGATAATTTGGTTCCATGGTATTGAATGACTGACTGAATTACCACAGAATAAGACTGCTATGCTACCGTGAACGGACATTTGTGTCCCGGAAATATTGCGTCCCGGACATTTGGGTCCCGGAAGTTAGAGTCCCGGATAATTGCGTACCTCGGGCGGTTGCATCCTGGACGATTACGACCCTAGGACATTTGCATTCCCAAGACATTTGCGTCCCTGGTCACGCAAAATTGCGAACCGGACTATTGCGTCCCACGAACAATTGCGTACCTGGGGTATTTGCCTCCCTGATCATGTGTCGCTAACTTGTTAATTTTTCAGAGACGTAATACAACTCCAAAAACTCCGTAGCCTGGTTTGGTTCAAATTACGGCTTTTAAGGAGCTTTTCTCTAACCCTGAAACTAAATGTATTATAACAGCCGTGTTCCTATTCTTTATAGATTATAGTGTAACTCTCCTAGGTATAACTTTAACGTTATTATAACATTGTCATTTGCAATTATTTCCAAGATCTTTTAATTGCGTTAGAATATTAAATTTAAAGTTATCATGTCGTAATATACCATCATATACCATCGTCGTAAAGCATCGTCCTCCATCTATTGGTTTTCGGAAATGAGGTGAGTGTTTGTAATGGACTTGATTACTATGTAAAGTGTGTTATATGTGGAAGGCGCTTTATTTACTTTATGTTAGAAAAGGCGGAAGAAAAACTTAGTTTTTTTCCTCTTCAATTTTAATCGAATATGTTTATCTTCAACCGTTTCTCTATGTTTTTCTTCCAAGTTTGGACTGAAACGGCAGGTTTAATCTCAGTGTTTTTTTACGAAGAAAAATACCAAATCCTTTCGTCAATAAAAAAAGATAATTTTGGATGAGAATTTTTCGTTATTTTCGCTTTCAGCTTAACTAAGCGAGAGTACGTTAAGGTCGGTATTTTAAAGTATATGTATTCTCGTGGAGGTAGCAAACTACAACTGATTCAGATATTTTTTAATTTCTTTACTATGTTCCTAATTTTAATTATTGAGTTTGGATTTTTCTGTGACTTCGGGATCTGAAAGTTTTACATTTGAGCCGAAAAAAATTCAAATGACTTTCACCGGTCGAATTTGCGTGTTTGTGGTACGTGATTGGATAATTAATGTGAATTTCGCACAAACTTGATAAAAAAAGGCGTTTAATTAAAGAACAAATTTAATCCGTTGCGGTTTCAAATGACCTAAAAGCATTTTCGTAATTTGCGGCCTATGAATTACTGATTTGTTAAAATTCAATGCACGCGAAGATTGAAAGTTTGATTCCCGAACACCGCCATTAAAAGTAGATTTTCGAGCAAATCGCAATTTCTTTTTCCGTGACGAAAAATCCTTCTGTCAGTTCGTAATTTTGATTTACTTTAGTATCCTAGTGTTTCAAGATTGCTGCATTGGTATATCAGAAATGTGCTATTTAGTTTGATATTCCGTATTTTATTAGTTTTATAGATATGGAAAGTCACTCGGAAGTTAGTGATAACTGTGGTAGGCTACAAATCTTTAATTAAGATTCTATGTGGGATTTTGTGATGTTTATCAGACCTTTTTCTTTCACAGATTTTGCGAGTGTCGTTCGCAATTCTGGTGTGTAATAAGTGTGTTCATTCTGCTCCGTCGAAGTCTGCCTCATTGGAGACATGCCGCCAGGAGCTTCACCATCGGTAAGTGTGTCTAATCGTATTTCGATTTCTTTAGGTTGGCTACATTTGCTATGGTTTAAACTAGTATTAGGAATTCTTGACCCTTTGCGGGAAAGATTGCTTAAAAGTATACCATGACTCAGACGAATTCGTTAGGATTTAAATTGTTATTTAGTTAGCAGAGTACGTTGATTCCGTTGTCATTTGTCTTTAGTCTGGTTAAAAAAGTCTGGTTAAAATCTTCCAAGAAATTTGATGTATATTAGTATACGTATATTGTAAAGAAAAACACATCATAGACTGTTGATGTTGACTGTTGCTAAGGAGAGTTTTTCTGACACAAATCAACAACCCAATAATATATAAACAAACTCTCCTTAGCAACAGTCAACAGCAACAGTCTATGGTGTGTTTTTCTTTGCAATATCTGTGTATTAATATACATCAAATTTAAGCGGATTTATGTTCTTGAATTTATTAAAATAGTGAAAGTTTTCAGTGTCGCACTTAGAGTATTGTAAAGAAAGAAGCAGTCCTTCAACCTTCTTCTTTTCATTAGTGCTAGACTTGAAACTTATAACGTTTGGTCAATATGTCGTAATTGGTCACACAAACAGTTTCACTATTTTCTCAGCATTTTTAATCGCTATTTATAATCAGTAAATGGTACTGCAGGTCAGACGAAATAAACTTTCTCTTTTTCTCTGAAATCTTTAATACTGGTGTAATTAAAAACCGTTGAAGCATTCTACAGGAAATAAGTTGCAGTATTCTTTTTCGATTCTTTAAATGTATCATATATTCTGATGTGTTTCTTTAGATTTTTCGATAATTCGCAGGCTCGATGCCGAATTCTTGAATGTTTCATACAACAACGTGGTGGACGCATTGCGGCTAAATTTTTAACTCAAGCAGTAAAAATAGCAAAGCGAAAAACTATCGTTTACCGTACATCACAGCGTCGTTGAAAGCGTTCGTTGACTCAAATATAATAGACAGGATTCAAAAAAATTCCCCCCACATTCCATTTTGATGCTAAATCTCCAATTCCTTAATGCCTCAAAAGTTACAAGTGTTTCCTATCGTAATGTGATTTGCTTTTCGCTTTGTGTTTTTCGATTGTTCGTAATTGGCAATTGAATCGGTTTAGTGTGATCGGAAATTTAATTGCTTTGCAACGGGTTATTAACACTAACTCGAGAATCGTTAAGTGAGTATCCCGATCGCGAAAGACAACACGCCTGTAAAGTTAATTAGACAAGAGCACGGATGTTGCCGTAATGTTCATTTCCATTATGCTCGTTGGGGTTTAATCTAATCAACAGCATTTATTAGATAGATTTGCTCGTAAGGAATTAACAGGAAAGTTGTTCACTGCGTTATCACCAAAAACCAATTACATTTTGGAGGGGAATTTTGAATTTAAAAAAAAAATCGATTTCGGCTAGTCATCGCCATCATCAGGAAAAGAGAGTGAAGATGCGAAGGCTTAATTTCGTGAGAGATGAGAAATCGTGAGGGGGTAAGAATGAAGGATGTGGCTAGGGAAGTTGGTGGTCTTTCATAGACAAATGATCGATGCTGCCCGTTCCGGAGAAGTGAGATAAAACAAAAGATATTTTACATTCAAAGAAAAGAAAATTGAATCACCGCTGTTAATGGATTAGAGGTTTGTAAACACTCCGTAAGCCGTATTTCGGCCGGTGGAAATCGAGTTTGGAGGCAAACGGAAAGTTCCGCCTTATCGATTTCTAAAAATTACACTGTGTGCATTTCGGAAATAATGTATCCATTCTCAAGGGTCCTACAATGGGAAAGGATATGGAAAAAATAATTTCCATTGTGGAACCCGTGAGAATGGAGATATTGTTTCCGAAATGTTCAAAGGGCAACTCCTAGAAAAAGGTAATCCGAGACTTCCCGTTTACCTCCAAACGCGAGTTCTATTTGCCGACATTGGAGTTACGGATTTTAAGCTTATTTTAAGCTTTAAAAAATATTTTTTTCATATCATTTCCCATTGTAGGACCCTTGAGAATGGAGACATTGTTTCCGAAATGCGCATAGTGTAATTTCTAGGAATCGGTAATGCGAAACATCCCGTTTACCTCCAAACGTGGGTCCCACCTGCCATTCCATTCGGCATTCATTATTCCATTCGGCTTACGGATTATTTTTTAAGCTCTAATTTTACATTCAACTTCTACATCCGCTGTGGATTTTTATCAGGGCCATATGTTGGAATTATTTAATTTATATTTAATGGTGTAAATCGCTATAATGAAGTAATTTTCCATGTCGTATGCGGTCTACGGTTGTGTAATAATTGAAAGTAATCACTATAATACTTAATAGTGTAGTATTAATTTCCTACAAGCAGAATAATGTTTTAAATAAGTAAGTATTTCTCATTAATCAATATTTTAAGCAGATGTACTTCAATCAACAGTACACAATTTAATCAGATCTATACTTTAGGAAGAAATTCCTTTGAATGATAATCAGCTTCCATAAACTGTTCGTATATATATAACAGATATAATTCGAAACCATCCATTTTTTCATGTTCAGCATTTATTTGCCAAAGATGTTATACGTAAGTCAGGAGTAGTTTCTTACAGTTCATATGGATGCAGTAGTTCTCGATCACTTTTGAGTTTGGGTTTGAAACCGATTTGAAATATATTGAATTTTTCTTTGTTTTTATTAAAAGTACAGGCAAATCTTACTATAAAAGCTGCAACGATTCAATCGCGTATGTTCATCAAAATCGAGGAAAAAAAATTTATCTATTTAAGAGGAAAGAATCTTCATACTTAGATAACAAGAAATAAGCGTTTCGACCGATCTTATTAATTACAGCATTGAAAATAAACGTCAGAAGGTAATCAATAGTTAACAGGTTATCCGATGTTATATTTTTTTCGACGTATCCGAGGATGGAAAATGTAGTGAGAGCCTTTAGTCGTTGAAGAGTTGACATTTTGGCTTAGTTTGCCGTTTGTTAAAGGTACGTAATATACTCGCAGTCGATGTTACTCTTGGCGTTCTCAGTCGAGTAAAATTAGCTCTCCCGCTTTGCACTTTCCTTGACACGGAGACGTTTATATCGCCCAAGATATTGTGTCGTTTCATAAGTCCGTTGTCAGGCTAAGTTTATATACTTCGTTATATGAACATATTTCGGTAAGTCATCTCGTTAAGGCCCCCAAATAGCCAAGTGGGTAACGCGTTCGACTTGGATGAAAGAGGTCCCGGGTTCGATTCCCAGTGGGAGCCCATATGTGCGTAATGACCTCAGCTGTCGAAGCAGTATTAACAATACTACCACTGCTACTCATCTCGAAGACACTTCGAAATAAAATCATCCTTGTTGCTAATAATTTACGATTTGAATTCACTTCTTAAATATTCATTAGAATGTAGTCTTTGGCATTATAATTTATCTACGTTTAATCCCTTTGATTACATAGTATCACTTAAATACAAATAATTATATCATTAGTTATTTGTTATTATTTAATTGTTATTATTGTTTAATTATAATAGTTTATTTATNATTATTTATTATTATTTTATTATTATTTGTTTATTATTTTTAGTGATAATATAAGGGAGAATTGTTTGTTAAAGTAAATTTTTGAATTTCTTTTTAGAAGAAGGACTGAAATGCATGCTTATGAAGCGTGCTTTCTAAGAATACTGCAATAACTTAGTTAAAATGAATAATAGATTAATATTAAATGAAAGATTAGCGATAATAACGCATTAATACGAGTAGTACGTTATTTTGACTGAAGTATTTGAAATTTTATCTGTTTATGGTAACAATCTTCTGAAATATTTATGATCTTTGAATAGAATGACCTAATGAATCGTTTGATTAATAACCTCACCCATATACTTATAAGATCATTTTCACATCTCTTTTATGGTCAGTTATGAAGCATCAATTTAAAGATGATGCATAGGTATATTGTCTTGAATTTTAAACGCCAAAAAAATCCAAAATTGTCACAGTCTAAAATAAGGGTGAAAATTCTTTCTTTTATGATGCGTGGAGAGTTCCACAAAGTCACGTTTGGACCTATTAATTTTAACGTAAACATTTTCCTTACCGGTTAACTTATCTTTAACCCAAAGCGACGCTAGCGGTAGTCATAGCAGTAATTGCGTTAATTAGAGGAACCCTCAGACTTTGGGCGCAACTCTTGTTTTGGAAACAAATATTGACGATGTTTCACCAACATCACGGTGTACTCTAGCTAATGTTGGTCCTCGCTCCCGTTTCGAAGGCCACGACCAAGGTCGAGAACTCTGCTTTCTATTTCACTTACCTTTTCGACGCGCATTTCAGCCCTTCATCTGTTTTACGATGGCCTTCGTAGTTGTAACGGGGAACGTTGTAACTTTCTCTTTCGGATTCCAATATTTAAATCGCTTCGGGTTTTGTAGCCTCGGCATGTCGCAGAAAATTTTGCCTTTATCTTCTTGGATCCAAAAGGTGGAATTGTTCCAATTTTGTGGAGCTTTCTTTCGGTATCAGTCTTTCTACACTCAAATCTACGGATATAATAATAATTCGACTTTATTCGGGCTAAATTGAGACTATTAACTCTCTTCTTACATCAAACCCTTTATCAGATGAAATTTAAAAGAGATAGCTTGAAAAAAATGCCAAGAAAACTATTTAGTTGGTTTAAAAACCTAATTTTGCATTTAGAAAAAAATACTCCACTGAAGGAAGACACCCACAAGAAGGAGGTGTGAACCAGTCCAGTCGAAACCCTCTCAAAGTTAACTAAATATTAAGGAAAAGCCAGGTTAAATCACATTTGAAAAGGAAACAAAATGGTACAGATACATTGTTTCGTAGACAGAACAACGAGAAATAAATTTCTTATAAAAAGTGGTGAAAAAGAACATTATGAAATAAAGATATTACGGTTCCAAACAGTTCGGTATCAAGTTAGCGATAAAAGTATTGCCACAAGATTAAAAAAAAAACTATCGTATGTCTTTATTCCACAGAAATCAAAAGTTGACACACCCGGTTTCTACGCGACAAGGTCATCATCAGGTGAAGTGATTGATTTCATAAAATTACTGAATGCAAAGATAAAATAAGGAAAATTAATGAGTACATTAGTGGTGATCAGCTTTGTTGATTGTATTTGATAGAAGTTCATTAAATTTATCATAATACGAATACTAATTCGAAGACGTGAAAGATATTTTGATATAAGATACCATATGAATATAAATATATTATCATATATCCTGACAAAAGCTTGTAAATGAGTACAATAATAACTAAGCAAATACTTTCACGTACTACAATATACTTTTATGGTGATGATAAGAATGAGAATACATATATTACGGTGTAAATAACGAGGCACCAATGGATACACTGAAAATCTAATTGTACATTCTTGAACGTATTGTTGTTGCGTTGTTATTGTTTTGTTTGTGTCGTAAAAAGGCTGATTTTTTCTCCAGAATCTCTGCTTCGATTTGCAGCAGTAGCTTCGACGTCCTAAGTCATTTTGCACGTAGGTCCCCGCCGGGAATCGAACCCGGGACCTCTTTCATCGAAGTCAAACGCGTTGCCCACTTGGCTATCCGGGAGTCCTTCGATCTCATTTAGAAGTATTTTCCCTCTACATTTACCTTTTCTTCTTTCTTCTATGCTTTTTTCAAGATGTCCTTCTTTCCTCCTTTCTAGTAATTTATTCAGTGAATGATCCTCGGTCTCATTCAGCTTTGAATCGATTCAACTAACAAGCCCATCCATCCAATTACCCATTCTGAAGCAATGCTTCATCAGTTTTCCCAATATCTTCATCCATCCCTACCATCACCAAATCCGTGTTTCCCCGATATAGGCTCTTTTACTGTCTCTACCTTTGTTTCCTGAGTCATTATTCCTCGTTCCATTCTAATTAAGATGGAGAAAGGAGACGGTTCAGCTTACAGTCAACGTAGTGATTAGGCCCGCCTTGTCTCCCAGGTATACTTCGTAACTTTTTAATTCTCCTCCTCCTTTGGTTTAATCTTATAAATAATTGATAAGCGTGTTTTATCCCTTTCCATCACCTGCAACGTAGTCTATATCGCTGGGCAATTTAGTCGATTTTTCGTAATTTCTTAATTTTCACCCCTTTTTAGTGTCATCTTTCGCTTTAAGTATCGTAAAAATTTCTTAGTGCTTATCCAATCGACTATTTTTTCGTTTAATATTTATTTCAAAATTTAATCACCATTTAAGAATTATGGAAATAATTGGCATAATTAGAATGATTAATTAATTTTTTTAGCAGTGCTCTTAATGAGGAAGAAGATTTTCATGTATTCAGTTTTCAATTTTCCACGTACTGTTACGAGTAAATACACAAGATCGGATTAAATGGTCGCCTTGGTAGTCAAGGAGACGGGATGTGAAAAACTCACAACTCTACAAAGTATTATAATATTTTGTAAAACCTGCAATAGCAATGTCGAATGGAAGACGACATTCCAGAAGTGATTGAGAATCTTTATTCAATATCCCTTCTTCAGGTGCTGGCCTCGATTTGGCAGGATCATTATTTTTAATTTAATTTCGTAAGAGAAATAATGCCTGCAAGGGGTACAAATGAATTTTATGCACATGGAAAAAATGGACTCATTAGAAATAAACTTGGAATTAAATCGTATATTTTTCATGTAAATGAGAATATATCTAATGCAGCATTTAGCTGATATAATATGAAATATTTGTACGCTTGGGAAAATATTGTATTTATCTGTTAGAAAATTATTTATTATTCGGTATTCTATCTTATTTGAAACAATAAGGGCAAACAATTAGTAAAATAGTCAGCTACCAATCACATTAAAAATTCACTTTACAATTGACTTCGATTGCAACAACGATATTTGCAACAACCTTATTTGTAACAATTACACATCCATTATGTGCACACTACACTATATATTATATACAATTCATCACTATTTACCACTTATGTGCTATAAAGTCAAAATTTCACTAATGTTCCATAAAATACAAATAAATCTTCAAATGGTGCAGTATGCTTCAATCCTCAATAGTTACTGGAACTGAATACCATTGCATTTGTAAGGAAATCAAAGGATATGCTCTCGACAAACTTACCTATTTCAATATATTCTTCAACCTATACCGGTTTCTTTTTATCCTAACAGAGACTTATGTCGTTGGAAAGGACGAGAAACTGTTTACTTGTGAGTAAATCGCCGAGGGAATTTATAATCAACAAGGTCGGTCATAGTACAACGCAGATGGCTCTCCCAACCATGGACTGCATCGGTAGACCCCAGCGAAAGGTCTGTGAAAGTTTTTGCTTATAAAATGTTTTTGATTCCAGCTTTAGTACCTTGGAATAACTTCGTTTATTCCGCTCTAACAAGAAAGCGTAACGCCTGAGGTGTTTACTCATTGGAAGCGATGTTTGTCAGAAAGTTTTTCTATTCGCGCTATTCATAATAGAGATTAACTTTTTCCGATTCAGATTTCGCATTTAAAATCGAAATAGACTCGTACCTTTTCCCATAGTAGATCGTTTTCTACTCGTACCCGGTTATTTAGAAGCGTTTTGAGTTAGATACATGACGTAATGACGGCATGAGGTTATTTACGTTATTGGCGTATTTTAACTCTAGATCCACTTTGCTTTTACTAGCAAAGGTAATGTAGGCATTATTCAAATACGAATATATTGTTGTTACCTTAGCTATATATATATCTACTTTAATTTCGGTATTAGAGTTTTTTAGTTTGTTATTATCGGACGAAATATTGCTTACCATGAAATACGCGACTTTCTAGACTATTGTTTTCACCTGTTAATGTTTCAGCATACTGATTTTGGTCTGAAACACAAATTGGAAATGGAGGGGACAGGAAATGATTACATGCAACATTTTTGAAAATTATGTAAGTAACGGTAGGAATGCATCTACACATACTTATCTTGTGTCCATCTCGGCATACGCACTGGAATATGATATCATATCGTTGTTTTCATTATCGGTCGTTCTGTGGCCCTTTTGTGTCGCAGCAAAAAGTTTGTTGATCTAGTTTCATGATTTCCTGCAATTTTACGTTAGAGATTCCACGTGCTTTAGAACACTTTCACGAACATTACTTAGAAATTGATCACTTTGAAGTGACGTTCTACCAAGAGATGTGCGTAAGAGAAAATAAAGGTTCCTCCAAGCCATAGATTGTGAAGAGAGTATTAATCTAGTTTAAGTGACGTTAAATTGTCTGCTTAAGCTGGTTATTTATCACGAGAGTTTATCAAGTCATTTAAGTTAGCTCTAGTTCGCGCATGAAATAGAAAAGTTTTGGAATTTGCAGGCAGAAGTTACTCTCTGAATTCCTCTCAACTTCCTCCTTATTAAAGTTTTCCTTAATTCCAAGAAAATGGATGTGAATCGTTGCTGTGTGTGAAGATATCGTTTTAAGCAGTCTATTTATCAGTATTTTCGGATGCTTTATTCCGTTAGTATGTTTTCGTTTGTCTTTCGTATACAGGGGGATTTTCACTTGTCAGTAGTTCCTAACATTATTTTTGTTTCGTAATTAATGAGTCTGGTTAATTGGAAATAGAACTTGAGGATGATTTACGTAAACTTATATACCTCACCTTCAGCTATCTTCCGATTGTAATGAAAATTTCTTTACTTGTGTGTACACTGTAGGGGTCGCTGCTCTCAGTGAAATTCTTCCATAGTTTCATTCCTTGTGTTGTTCTCCCCATATTTTATTTACGAAAGATGCACAAGGGGTGGGTGTTCCTTTTTCTATCACCATATTTAACTTATTCCAGAAAGGGGGACTATCTCATCAAACCCAATCCCGATTTCGAGGTGTTATTATCGAATTTAATGATAAACCCTAGACATTTTTGTTCCGTCTTCGCCATATTTTAATCATTTTTAACAGAAGAAGGTAGCCTTTGTACGTATATCTCATTTCTGGTATATATTTCTTTTTAAATTTTAGGTCTGTTTTGATATTGTCATAATTAGTCCGGACTTCAGACGGTAGGCTGGTTTTATATAACTTTTTAACTTTTTGACTTAACTGTTTAGTGTGACCAGTGAAATCCGTTGCCGAAGAATTCTCTTCATCTCGTTACATTTCACTAGGAAAATATACACAGCTGATTCTATCTTTACGTGGTAAATAGGTTTTAGAGTGTGAATAATGCCGAAATAATAGGATCGACATCGATTTAACGACCCTCGGTTAATCACCTCTTATATCTAACAGCTCCACTTTTTTGTTTCTAGCGTTTACAAGGAGAAATAATACTTAAATGTTCAGTAATATTATGAAAATAATGCTGTTACTCGTGAGTCGGCCAACTCGTTAGTTTTCACGAAATACAAAAAATAAGCCAGGATTAGATATTATAGAGTTTTTTAACAAAGTCTTTATGCTAATTTTTACAATTTTCCTATCTCTCGAGAATTAACGCACAATTTTGCTAATTTGAAAACGATCCCAGAGGCTTTGAGAAGAGATTATTTAATGATCAATATTCAAATCGATTAAATAATGTATGAATTAAATATCTCGTGAATGTCTTTCAATTAGTATTTATCATTTTTTGTAAATTGTATTAAATTGAATGAAGATCTTTCGATTGAAAGCGTTCTTCCACTTGCATCGAGTGAGAGTCGGTAGAAAAAAGAGAGAATATCTTAAGAAAGGACAGGGAATGCAGGAGAAATTCCAATCATTGGGAAATTGCATAACTTATAAAAGGATTAACTTTACTATGCGTACTTTATGGTATATATTGGACGTAATTCGCTTTTTAACTCGTTACTACAACTTGAATTCGGATATTTTAAAAAATAATAACAAGATATTGAAAATATTGAAAAAACTTGGGATTAAATAAACATTAATTGTATTCACCGCGTGATACTTCTCACGTGAGAAAAATTTAGCTTTTCTACATATATCCACCGCGTAGCTCTTACTGTTAATGTTATCTCGAACAAGATAAACATTTCTGTTCCCATTCAGCTTAATATATGTTGGTTCAACGGAATTCTTGGAAGTCCATATTCTTGGTAAAAATTTCAACTAGTATAGAAACATATAAATAGATAATGTCAAAGTTAGTCCGTGTTAAATGGTGTTTTTGTAACAGAAAATAATGTGGCTTTAGTGGGATAATAGCATATTCTTTTTTCCATTAAATTTACATTGCTTTTCCGGTCAGGACTCATGAGGAAACAGTTAAAATGTCTTGGAAATGTTATCTTTCGAGCTTTGCCCTTTCATCGTTGATAGTAAGCGAATTAACTTTGCAGAAATTCTGCTGCGCCCCCTACGCGCGGTGCTATGTTTTCCCGGAGAATACTTTGCGGAACTTATATCTTGTTGCCTTACATTTGGCACTCATATTCCATTCGAGACACTTGTCGCACGTTAAACGAACAATTTATACTCTACTCTTGATACGTAATTTTATGGAAATAAGTTCTGCTATTACTATTGTAGGAATAGTTAATATAATTGCGCATTTATTGCTTGAAAAGAAGCCCGCAGATCAAGGGAAGCAACGATAAGTGCCAGAATTGAAAATAATCAAAGGAAAATACTTGCTTTGTGACGTCAAATATTTAATAAGTCTTATCAATTAACGGATCTTGTACCATTATAATTTATCAACATATCAAGGTTGATTTCAACAAGACAGTCTTTAGCTATTCTTATTAACCCAACGGCTTAGGCATGTTTACGATTACCCAGTTAACCTTTCGGGCGTAGATTATCTAAGGCCCGGTATCATAACGTATATTTAAAAAGGACTTCAGCTAATGTTCAATTTAGGGCCTGGTAATGAAAATCATAGTTAATACCCACGCTAATCTTATAATCTAAAGTGTCTGTGTATGTATGTTTCTCCTTATTAAACATAATTTCAAAATTTCGAGGTTTATAAATGTCTTCCCAGATTAGAAAATAGGCTATTTTTATTCACCTAAATGTCCCCGGTTCGACTCCAGACGTTTAAAACTGTTTCCATAAGAAATACACGTAAAGTTCACTTTTATCACCTGCTGGGTAAATTTAATTTTCAAAATTAAATTAGCAAGAATAGCCGTTCGAAATTGAGAAAAGCACCAAAAGAAGGGAAATTGAATAAAGATTCTAATTTTGGTCGTCGAATATTAATTTCTGCTCAAAATTGCGAGAATTATGATAAAATAAACGAAAATTTTCTAAAAATTTGAAATTGTAAACAAACCATCCCCATGACGACTAATTCCATGGTTTAATGCGAGCTCATGCATTTTCATAAAGTTTCAGTTAGTATATCATATACGTATACAGGAGATTAAGTATGATTTTCTCTTAAATCTAACATTATATAGTCTTAAATCTAACATAGTATAGTATAGAGCCCTGAGAAGTGAATACTTTAGCTTACGTCCATTTTAAGCATATTTTATAATACCAGGCCTCTCTTATAATTCGTAATTCTTCTTTCATTCCTTCCCCTGCTTGCATGATTATTTTGATGAGGTTAAGTCTACACATCTTTTTAAATAAGAAATTTGCAAATACGTTATTAACTTGCGTTGTTTTTTGTGATTTGTTATGGCGGTGAAATGGCAAATATAGTAGGTCAGTTCTTGCGATATTTGGTGGAATTTAACCATGATTAGTTCAAAAGAAACGCAACCTGACTTTGTCCACAGAAAATATACATGAAAAAACACGACCGATTTCTATGATTCCCTGATTCTATGATTGTACCTCATCGTAAGGCAACCGGAAGAAATGCATGACAGAATATATACACTCATATAAACAAAGGAGTCGACAAATTTCTATGAAAAAGAATTTACAGAGGGTGAATGACACTTGTCGCGATTTGCACAAACAAATTGCTGAAACTGAACTGGCGAATGTCTGATTTAAATTCTTAATCATTCTATTTGAGAGATTTCAACAAATACTTTTTCTGAAGCGTCTGAAAGCGTGTATATGATTCCGAAATTTGCTTCCTCCTTACTTCCTAAAAGGATCCAGCTTCTTGAATAGCCGAATGTTCATTAATTAATAACAGGGTGGATCGGATCAGAGGAATTCAAACGAGAAAATTACGAGTCCTCTCACGTCGTCACTTTTCGAGGTATTTCAAACAGAATAGCGTCTGATATCGAGATTAAATTTCCCTTTCATATCTTTCAACTTTGTCAACGCTGAATAAATGTATATAACATCATGGCCTTTAATCTCTTGAATGATAAAAGGAAAAACCACAGAGAGGCTTGGATGTAGGAGAGAGGCAGAGCGGTAGATAACCGCAGTGATGTTCACCGAACCCTTTCCATTTGAAAAATATTGCCAGCGTACGAATTCTGTTTTTGATCCTCTTTTTGAGTAGGAGATTAGATCGATCGAAATTTATACGTGCGTGGCGAAGATGTTAAAAATTACTCTTGAAGGAAAATATTGTTCAGATTTAAGGACGCATTTTACTAATTTTTATAGGGATATGGCTGTTAGGATAATGAATTCATTCTGCGGTTAGGACTGTAACTGAAATTCCCTAGGAGAAACGGACATGAAAAAGCGGGTTCGAGTCCCAGTTCCGTCAGACTTTTTTCTTGTGGTTGAAAGTTGAATTTACGGTCTTGATTTATGATTTATGCTTATTGCTGGGATTATTATAGTTGTAAGTGCTGTTTTTTAGAGTAATTATAACAATGAAAAAAACAATGCTTGCAATAATACCAAGCAATCGAATCTTATTATCGAATTTTTGGCGTAATTTTTGCCGTTGATTGTTTAGATGAAAGTAGTATTCCAATAAAGCAGAATCAATTGCCAGTCAAAGTTAGTTAAATTGTTAGTCATTGTTAGTATTAAGAAACAATTTTCGGATATCGCGCAGGATTTCATTTTAACGTGAATTTCCGAATGGTATGGTTTCCGAGCGTTTCCCTAGGATCGGCACCTTCAATGATAAGATTCGTATAGTTATCATTAGAATGCGGTTACAACATACATTTCCATTAATTTGTTCCGAACCTGTAAGTAATTCGACCTTCGAATCTTAAAAAAATCTTACGTCTTAGCAAATCCTACGTTAGCAATCCACCATCTTCGCTATTGCATGAATATGAACAGGTACTCCTTAGTTAACACTATACAACTCCTCATTGCATCAGAATTAAGGCTGTGGCCAATAGCGTATCCACGTTACAGCATTAATTAAAAATCTTCCTTTCAAATTGCCTTGTGTGTATTTAATAGAATTGCGTCAGCCCGTAGTCAAAGAGTTCTATGAAATGTTATTTTAGAGACGGCAAAGAAAATTTTCAATGAAATTTGACTTCTGAGTTAATTTTTGCTTGCCTATGAGATTTGATAGCATTTAGGAAATAGAGTGGGTGTGGTTAAATAGAGTGGGTGAGAGGATGGGGAATTCCAGCTTCACTCTTTAGGAACTTATGCGTTTTAACAGTTTGGTCAAGAAGTATATTTATCTTGGGATTAAAGTATTTAACTTAGTGAGGAAATAATTTTCGGCTCTTTTAAGGACGTCTTTTGTATGTGCTTTGCTACAAGAATTTTTCCTCTGCGAATTACTATTTCGTACACCTTCCTACTTTTAAATATTTCGTAAAAGAGAACCTCGATAATACTGCGATAAGTATTGTGTTGCTTGTTGAATAAAGAATTTACACAAAGATTTATGGAACAATTCCATGTATATAAAGCAGAAATTCTGTGGGATTGTGTGTTTGATATTTGTCTGAGATTGGAGTCCGCACCATTTGTCCGATTTACGTCAAACTTTGCGTACGTGTTCTCGAGATCCGGAAGGAACTACTGCCACTTTTTCATTCGATAACTTTGCTGGATTTGAACTAAGATGGTTAAGATAGATTTTCATAAGATACATGTAAATGTAATAGTACAAGGTTCAATTTTATTGGTCATAGACCAATTTCTTTTGCAAAATTAAATTAGAAGGAATAGTCGTACGAAATCGAGACAAGTACCAAAAGAAAGGAAATTGATTACAAATTCTTATTCTTGTCGTGAAATATCGCTTTCGTTTCAAAGCTGCGAGGATTTTGATCAAATATACGAATATTTTGTGAAATTTTGTGGTTGTAAACAACCCGTTCCCCTGACGACCAATACGATTGTTGATTCCGAGTTCATTCATTCTCCCATAAGAATGCATGTGTATTTAGGCCCATTTAGAAGTGAATGACGATATAAAGAGGAGGAAAATTTTCACGAATTTTTACCTATTATAGTCACGAACAATTTGTATTGATGAGTCGCAGGGGCAACAAATATACGTAGCACCAAAATTAATGAATGAAGATGGATTTGTAACTTTTTTTTGTCTATCAATTTGGACTCATGACATCTTTTACGGTTAAATTGAAGAAAATTACATAAAAATTCACCCTCTTATTGTTGATTGTAGAGTTCGGCTTCGAACTATGAAAACTTTGATTAGATTGAAAATTTTTGTTTTCGATAACCTGTCTAATTGGGCTAACATAAGATGTGAGATGTTATTTTATCTTATATTTTCCCGGTTGAGAATCAACGGGCACTTCGGCTAGTGTATATGTAAGGAGTGAGCTACACACTGCAAGTTCCATATTTGTCCTTTGAATTGGGAATATAGGCCATGTGATGGATCAACTATCGTTGCACATAATTCAAAATGACTTCTCCTCCATGAAAACGCCAGCCACATTTATATATGCGTTTCCAGTAGCTGACGTTCATGAAACGTTCAAAAATATCTTTGATCGGTGAAAGAACAGATTTAATTCCCCGTTTATTTACGTCTCATTTTCGAGAAATTGGGAAGGTTAACGAAGTGAACATTTCGCGTCCATCAATCTCAGCGAATTCCTTTGAAGCGCGCGATTTCTCTGAGGTGCAAACGTCTATCAATATCCTTCCGTGCCTGTCTCACTATTTATACACACCGGTTAAATTAATTAATGAAATGGTCCCGCGAACGTAATGACGGATTGATTTCGCTAAGAAGGAATTAAGAATTTCCTTTCCCTCGTTGACGATGTTTTCCTTCAGCCTTCTCGAGATCGGTTCTCAGAGAGTGGATGGCGTAATTTACCCCCTGATTTATAGAAGGATTTCGAGGAAGGGCAACGTTTTTCCGGCCCCGAGGTTGAAACCCCGATTTGCTATTGAAAAAACATGAATCAGCATGTTTCTGGGGAAAACGAGAGAAATGGAAAGCAAAGGAATTTCGGGTCGAAAGGATAAAGAATCGAGAGTCAGATGTATCATTGTGTCAAGTCCAGTACGGACGCAATTATCGTAAATATGGAATTCTGGAGCTTTCGCGCCCAATCATAAATTATGCGCCGTAAATATAGCTGCTGAGAGGCTAATCTGCAGGCAAATGAAAACGATCTATTACGTCGAAACATATATTTCTTTGAAAATGTTGTGATTTTGGGCGTTTTCGTGTCACCAATTCCGTCTAAAACCCCTCAATTTATCTCGATAGAATTTCTGCAATTAATTAAGTCATCGATTGCGTGAATGAATATTACGAACGTTAAAATATATGCGCAAATTATCTATTATATCCACAAAAATAGATGGATCTATGTGTGTGCCTCCAAAACTCGAGAACCACACCTTGCGCAACTTACAACCTTTAAACATAGGAAAACGGGTAAGGGTGACTTTGCGCAAGATGGTGCGCATGTACAGGCTGCTTGACGTCCCTTGGTTCGATCCCAGACGAGTCAAAGCCCTTCCGTAAGAAATACACGAAAGTTCATTTATACTACACGTAAAGTTCATTTTTATCGTTTTCAGGGTGATTTGTTTCTTTCGCGAAAATAAGTTAGAAAGATCGGTGATAGAAAATCGATTTATACACCAAAATAAGGGAAATTGAATGAAGATTATTATTCTGGTCATGGAATTCAGATTTCGATTCTAATTTGCAGGAAATTTGATGAAATAAACCAAATGTTTGTGAAATTATCGTGTATTTTATTTCGTGTAAACAACCGGTTCCCTTGACGATATATTCGATTGTTGAATCCGAGCTAATGCATTTTTCTGTAAGAATATACAAGAAATTTAGGCACATGTTAAGTCATGCCAAAAATTAACGATAGGTTATATGAAAAGGAGTACATTTGCTGAGATTTTAGCATTCTAGTGGTATTATAAATCGTTATGTTAATTCTTCATAGCCACAGTGGTATAGGAAGGCCGAAAACACGGGTCCCAAGTTGAAATCCTTTTTGGGCATAGGTGGTCAATACTCAATTATAATGGTTACATGTATATTCGATTGCAATAATTTTCCCTACCCTTTAACGTAGGAATACTCAAGAAAATTTCATAATCTAGGAATAACTATGCGTCGCCAATGACTAAACTCAGCAAAAATCATGTATTATTTAATATTCTTTTAATATATTGATATTTATAGATCTATATTTTTTCTCAGAAAAGTAGGTATATAATAAAGAAAAGCTTAATTAATTATTTATTCTATTAAAATTAATATATTCTCGTCCTTAGCTAACAAACAGTGCAAATTATTTTTGTCTAGGCATAATAAAAATTTAACAGAACTTGGTAAATCTTCTTTGGCCAGGGTATCTTTGTTAGATAGTTCAACATTTTTTCGCTTGGTTGCTAGGTTTGTCTGCATTGTAGTGACATCTTATGGCAAAACAATGATTCTTTACCGTGGAAACGAACTACAGTGGACCTTGGTTAACGACAGTAATCCTGTAAGGGATTTTATTGACAAAATCGTTGTTATCAAAGGCGCGATTTTCCAGAAATATACGTTTCAAATATTAAGATAAAACTCATATAAATTTTATTAAAAGTGTGGTGAATATAATATACTTCGAGCTTACCAATGAAAAATTATACTTAAGGTATCGCCCAAAGCAATTTTGTGCTTAATTCTACTGAAAGTGTTTCTATTTAGATTCCAGACGGATCCAAAATCTCACTCTTGGAGCTCGTTTCATAGTTCACATTTTCAAAATTCGCAAACCTATTCTATATAGAAAAATATAATTATAAGTAAATTTTTTTCCGAAATGTCCAACTTTGTACAGTGTAACTTCCTTAACGCCCACAAATGTCCAAATAACTTAATTCGGTGCTTATGGAAGTAACCATGCAGAAAGAAAACGATAGTTTTTATTGCTGCAATAAATTTACATAATGCAACCAACCCTTTTCTTGATAAGATTCGAAAGCCTTTTCATATCGCTTCATGTGGATCGATTCTTAAATACGTATTCTTTAACGCTTAAGTGTTATTTGAAGGGATCCTTTATTTCCTCTTTAACTTGGTTAAATATGGACACATCCTCTATTTTCTGTTTCCCGTTAGTAATAGTGTTTATGAATTATAGTAGTAAACATATAATAATTAGATGAAACATGATTAATAGTTTAACAGATTCATCGCAGAAGAGAGTAGTGCGTTCCCTATTGGGAATAGCGATCCCGGGTACGATTACCAGTGGGAGATTACATATGCGAAATGACCTCTGCTGTCTAAGCACTTTTGAAGACATTTGTACCAAGAAAGGAACGCTGTTATTGACTCAATATCTTCAGTATATGTCCTGCGATGAAGCAATAACGTTTCATAGCTTGAACATTTCAGCACAAGTTGAAAATCCTGCTAAAACAGGCTAAACAAGCAACAAGTAGCCTATAAATAACGAAGGCTTTACCATTCTCAAAAAAAACTTAAAAATTCCTTACAAATATTTAAAATTTACCTATTTTATTTTGAAAAATGATAAGTGATAATAATCATCGCAGATACCGTGTATTTTATTAACAATATACGATATAACTTAAAGAAAAGGTGTCTAAAAATGTTTGATCATTTGTCCCTATAACGCCATCAACAAATCAAGAATTTCAATTAATGTAAACAGGTTCTATTACGTTTTTGGTTCGTCTTCTTTGAAAAGTGAGTGTGCTTAAAACTCGATCTAAAATACAAACCTCAGCTCTGAAAGTTTATGTTTATTTAAGAATTCCTCTAAAAATAGCACCTGCTATCTTCACTTCAAATTTATCTCTTCCAAGGACAAAGAAATTCAACTGGAAAATTATAGAAATTCCTTATTATAGGTCGATTTTTTAACCGAGAATCTGGAGAGAATAATTATCCATCCGATAAAATTTAAGATATCATATATATAAAAAACAAATGTCTGTAGGTCGGTCCGACGATCGGATTTTACGACGGACTGTTTCCGGCTTAGGGGACCAGATCTACACGATATATCGAGTAGATATATTTTTAAACTAAATTATGTTCCTTCATGCTTCACGGGGGCACTAGTCATATATATAAAAAGCGAATGTTTGTCCGTCCGTCCGTCCCCCTATTTATCTCAGAAACGGCTTGACTTAGAGATCTGAGACAAACTGCATTGTGTTTCTACGATGCTGAAGCCCTCAAGAAAACTATCTTTATCTCTGTATATGCCGGGGTTCGAACCCAGAAGCACATAATACGCTTCAATAAGAGATGAACGTAAAGTACGTTTTCATGACTTGCAGAGGTTGTTTCTTTTACAAAATTAAATTAGAAACAATGCTCCTTTGAAATTGAGACAAGTGTCTCAAGAAAGGAAAATTATCATAGAATTTTATTTTATTCGTAAAACATTCATATAAATTCGAAATTGCGAGAACTTTGATAAAATAGACGTAAAATTGGTAAAATATTTTGGAAATAAACAACACATCCCTTTGACGACTAAGGCAATTGTTGATTGTTGATTTCATGAGTTATCCCTTATAAGTTGTAAAGGGATAATCAGTACTTATATTTTTATATGAAATCTACGTAAAGTAGGCTTTCATAACTTGAAAAGAGTAGAATAAATATTATAAATAATGGTAAGAAGTATATTGAGTTATTGTTTCTGGCTTAGGAGGACCAGATACATACGATAATAGATATATTTTTAAACTAAATTAAGTTCCGTCTTGCTTGACGGGGGCGTTTACTAGTAAAGAAATAAAATGCCCCGCACTCACATTCGTGAATGAAAACAAATAAAGAAAAGGACGAATGCCGTACTTAAGCCATTAAGGGGGGATTTCTCCCTCTATAAGTGAGTGGGACCGTTTTGCTATTTATAATATGACAAAAGAATGCCCTTAAGGATTCAAATTTGCTCAAACTTTTCAACTATGAAGGGGGCTTTATAAATACTTGAAATGCTAAGAATATGTACTCACAGCTGTTTGAACATGAGGATCCCAAATTTGCTGATTAGTGAGATCTTTTATTTATATAAGTCGAAATTCCCTCTTTGGCGTATTTATGTTAAATTTAGAAATTGTATTGTATACCAAAAGAAACTGATTATTCAAAGTTAATATTAAAAGAACATAGAAGTTAATTTACTTTAGATAAACATCACAGACGTGAAAGTTTTACTTTGTCTTCTTAATTTTATTCCAGATAATTAATTTAACTTCCAGACGATTGCCTATGATTTAACTTAACTCTCTTTGGAAAAAGTTGCTATCAATAGGAAGGAAAGTATTGGCTATTGAAAACTTCCTGAATCATTCCATTAGTGCATCGATGGAAAAAAATTAAGTAAATATTCAATTTATTTCCAAAACATTTTTGTTGAGGTCGACACTACATTTGCCTTCGCCGGGCGAAACCTGTCGATATCATTCATTATCATTGTAAACAATAAATTGAAGTCAATTAACTAAATTAGCCGATGTAAGTTCGTTACCCTACTGTTTATGCCGTTAGAATTAATATAATGAATCATTTTAACGAACTTAATGAATTTATTCAGTCAATTAATCAATTTATTTCGTTGGAATTTAATCTCAAAAACCGAATATGGTCGTTTCGGAACATTTATAGTGAGAAATGCTTTTGTTTAGATTCACGTTTGACTGATTTTTTATTTTAAAAATTTCGGTATTAACTGTTCCAAACTACCCTTCTATTAACGTATTTAATTTCTGTCGTTCTAATATTACGCACGTCATAAGCGGTTTTCACTAAATGGATTGTCAAACATTTTGGGAACTCTTTATGTAAAAATAAGCAGTACAATATTGAAGCTAAAAATGTTTGACGTTATTTTTTTCCTACAGATAAAAATCACTATCCATAACCTCTTGACTTTTCGGCTGTTTTAAATTTTCGTGAAGCTGTTGACCCTCGCTGTCTTCAATTTGCTAGTGGCAGTGATATTTATATAATCATCTTACGAGTATTGATATAATTTACATTTATCCTTCTGCTAATTTTCAATGAGTTATTTCATCTTATTCACGAGTTAAATTGCGTAAACATTATTTGATGTTATTACTGAATATAAATTTTGGGCCCTCAAAATGTAACCCAAGGACCGCCGCGGATCTGTGGCCCCCCAGCTGCAAAAAAGCCTTCCAAAGATGCGAGGAAGAAAACTTGGGGATTTCGTCGCTTCGAAGAAAATTCCGAGTTAGTGGCAGAGTTACTTGAAATCGAAACACGCTGGAGTCTGTCTTATTCTCTTGTTCCGTCCTAAAATGAAGGGATAACCGTGAGGGAGAGATATACTCCAAGATTGACTTTGTAAGTCCCAAAAATCGAGTAAGCTATCGTGTTTTACTCGGGTTAGGAAAGTTCAAATCAAAGGAGAAGATAAAAAGTTTTCCTACGGCTCCAAGTGGCGCAAATATTTGAGACAAAATACGTTTACAGTGAAACGTATCCTGTAGCGAAATCGGTCCATCGTTTGTTTCAGATGTTTCGCGCTAGAGGCGCAGCGAAAACATTTCAGTTAACTTCCTCTCCTGTCCCTGCCGTTGTTAGACCCTCAGCTTTCGTAATTAGAGTATCCGGAGACTTTTGTGTCGAAGGGCTCTTCTCTTCGGGCTGATTTGTTCTTCAATGTCATCTTGAAATACGTCAGGGAATTTGATGTTCCATGACGTGGCAGGATGCGGTTCTTACTATATTGGACAAACGTCGCGGACTATTACCACCAAAGAGCATTCCGGATGCGTTTGCGTAGAGCAACCGGAAAGATCAGCAGCTGCGGAACACTGCCTACAGAAAAATCAAGAGATCAGTTTTGAAGGTACTAAACGGCTTGCCTAGGCTAGGGGATATTGGGATCGGTTGACCAAAGAGACGATCGAAATACGGAATGGGACAAATGGCCGCCGCGGGGACAACTGGCCACGAAAAAGCTACTTGAAAATTATCTGCAATTCTTAGATATTTTGCAATGGTTGTTTATTAAATTATATTTAAAACGAGCTGAAAGTACCCGTTTTTCGTAAGGGTTTTAATAAGCTAATATCGTTAATATTCAAATTAAATTGACTCCTTAAGCCGTTAGATGTACATCTAACGGGTTAAGGAGTCAATTTAATTTGAATATTATTCTAACAGCCGTGTCTCCTTTTTTTATTTTTCTTTTCAGCTAATATCGTTGATAAAAAAATTTTCGAAAGTCAGGACAATGCATTATGGGACACTTATGGGAAAGGCCGAGATTTCGGGGTCTTCTGGGATCAAACCCACCATACCTAGGATAGATTTTTATCAGTGTACGGAATAAAAATTGAAATTTAGATATTTTTTTATACAGCGCTCCATGGATACCTTGTGGATTTACATCTCCATTCTTTATGAGGCCGTATTAAGTTAATCGTCAGCGAGATTTCCATATAATAAAGCGACAATATGTCGTTTTGTATTCTCCTATTCGTTACATCGACTATCCAAAGTTTTCATCAACTCCCACTTAATAAGGTATTTATTAATTTTTATTTTCCCGTTAAGAACCAACGAATCCTTTCGCTAGTTACTAGAACTAGTTTCGCTAGAAAATTTTTGAGAGGCTTTTTTCGTGGTCACTTGTCCCCGCGGCCAGTTTTCCCTCACCCAGTTGTCCTAGACCCGAGCTTCACCAGAGGCGCGGCCAAGGGGGTTCAACCCCCTATGAGGACAGACCCAACAATACAGGAAATGAATTTAGATGATAAAATAAATCAGTTTATATTTTCAGTAGAATTTGGGCGGAAGTATTCCTGCCTCTGAATTGCTGGCAATGAATTACTCCATCTCTCTAAACCCCCTCCATAAACAAATCCTGGCTGCGTCCCTGAGTTTCACCAATTTACTCTCTAATTGTACTGTACCTGCAGATATCACTCTCAAGGTGGTTATTGCGTGAAGATTTGTTTTACTTAAACAGTTACCCGTCCACCCTTCCACCAGTCCACCCGTACAAAATTAGGGGAACGAATTTAAATGTAGTCGACTTAGCTGAATATCTTGGATTCACCCTTACCTATAATTTAAACTGGAGCACACAAATTCGAAAAATGTGCGGTAAATATACTGAAAAGCAGGGTTTTATGAAGCGCAATGTAGGTAGATGTGATGGAAAGGTTAGAGAGCGATGTTATTTCACCTTAGTTAAGCCCCATCTGGAATATGCGGCGAGTATATGGGACCCAACGGATGAAAAGAACGCTTGCGAACTCGAGAAAGTGCAGCGCAAGGCGATACGATTTGTTAAAAAGTAGTACGATAGAAACGCAGGCGTAACGCAAATGCTCTCAGACGCAGGTTGGGAATTCTTGAAAGAAAGGAGATTAGAAGCTAGGCTGCGATTGTTAGATAAATTCTGAGGAAGTACATTTCCGGAAGACGTAATTGGTATTATGCGACCCCCTTCTGCTACTTCGGCCGATCCGACAATGAGCGTAAAATAAGAGAAATAGATGCGAGGACAAGTCGTTTTAGGGACTCATTCTTTCCGCGAACGATACGCGATAACAATAAATAAAAGAGGTACTTTCAACTATTGGTGTTTACATCCCCTGCCACACGCCGAAAGGCGGCATGCAGGGTATTTATGCAGATGTAGATGTAGAACAGTCAACATAATTATGACACTAAAGTCAGTTATTGCGGGAATTTTACCGAGCGTCGAATTCTTGAGACATCCTCGCAGAAAATGGTTCCCCGTAAATTCAGGGTTTTTAAAAAATGCGGTTTTGGAAATAAGTTTGTGTAATTTGCTCATGTAGAGTGATTTTTCAAATCCTTGAATATCAGATTACTATTTCAGATTGGTCGGAAAATTACTTGTATTATATAATCGCTTGAAATACCGTGGGTTTTGTGCTAAAAAGCCACAGATGTGTCATCATTGTTAAAAGTGCTTCGACGCCTAGGACAATTAGCACATTTAGGTTCTCTCTTTAGGCACCAAATATTTATCAGAGTTGAGAGTAAATAGAAAGGTGCCATTGCTTTTAAATTATGAGGCCTTAAAATTTTAATTCGAAATCTATTTCTGAATTTGCAACGTAGACGACAGCACCATTCCGTGCGTAAAAAGTGTAGACCTTAGAACTACACCTCGTTACCTCGCTGATTTTCAAGTGGGCCAAAACACCCCAAATGGTGTTTTTAGAAGCCATAAAATCGTGGTAACGGTAAAATTTCTCATGGAGTTTTTTCGCGGTAACGTTGTTGCAAAAAATGTGTAACTATACCCAGAGGTTAAGTTGAGAAGAAGGAGAAGTTTTAACTTTCTGAGGCAAGTACTTTTTCAGAAAAAAATATTTGGAGGCGTTAGAACTTGATGAATTGTAACTGTATGAATATAATTGTAACTGAATGAATTGTATATGACGGTAGAGGATGAACGTAATTGGAGGTAGGATGTATGAAAAAGATTAGAAATAGAAGAAAAAATTGGTATTTATAGTAATGGGTTGCCTGGTAACGAAGGAAAGGGCTTCAAGCTAGGAAATTTAAGGCAAATGAACCGTTGTATTGTAATTCGGGTGTAATTTTCAGCGATAGAGCATGACAAGTAGCACTCATAAAGTTTAAGTCTTCTTCCAGACACACTGATTTACTGGAGCGAAGTCGAGATTCTTCGTTTTAATCGGATGAAGTCGATCCCTTTTGTTGTCTTTGCGAAGATGTCAGCTCCATTCGAAGCCACCCTTTTTGTTCCGTTACGGGATTGAATAGCTCTTTAATTGCAGTTGACATCGTTATATTTCACTTTGAGCTGAAACTGGATGAGTAATATTGGCCTTTCAAAGCATACTTCTTGCGTTATTAAGGTCACTGATCCCAATTATTCCTTGTGCTTGCATTTTGATAAGCGTTGTATTATTAAAAACAAATTGTACAAATAAATACTTTTCAGGGTTATTTTTAAGTCTGTCATTTTTATGTTTATTTACCTCAACCTAAGCCTCAGTTATTCAATTAAACATATCACACTTTTTCATATAAGAAGTAAAGATGGAGTCTGTTATTTTCATGAATCATTTTAGTTTATTTACCTCAAACTGAGTCTCAGTTATTCCATTAAACACAACTTTTTCGTAAAAGAAGTAAAGTTGGTAGACTAGGATGTAGCTTTCATCAGCATTTACATAAACTCAGTTGTTTATTATTATATCAATTCGTTACTATTTACTTCTCCCGTCGTTTGTTTACTTGGTTACTTGTCAAATTACCTTCTTTTCTCTAAACTAAAAACATGGTTTCCTATACAATGTTCATAATGGGATAAGGTGCATTGCATCTGTCATAAAACACATCTCATTGCAATGAATAATTTTATTTAGAGGTGGGAATGCGTGAGATTGAACCAAAGGAATGCGAATCACGGAAATTTAATTAGCTCTGAGTTTTGTTAGAGGAAAGCGGCCCCTTTGCTGGAGTACCCTTTCTATTCTAAAACACAATAATTGAATTGAAATCTGAATCGAAATAACTCTCAATTCAAATTTTATGATTTATTTTTCATGGGAAATAATTTTAATAAGGATACATTCAATATTCAGTTTACTTTGCCCCGGAGTTTATTAAACGTTTCATAATTGGATTTAACGGGAATTTTGCGAAGAAATGTTAAACACCCGGAAAATTAATGCATAATTTAGTCAGAAAAAAACGTAGTACAGAATCAAAACGGTTTAAGTAAATCTTCAACGTTAATTTGTATAGTTTACCGCATGTTTGTTCTATTCATCAGTATGGAAGTTTACCTTTTTCGTTTTGAAAATGTTATTAAATCCAACCAATTTATTTCCACCATTTACTAATTTTATCTTGATATTTTCGTGAAAGTTATCCATTTTATCCAACAAATTTGCTGAGGAAGTACTAGCACAGCGGAATCTAGGAAGTAATCCAAAAATCGCATCATCACTGGAAGTATTTGAGAAGGAATAATTCGATGATTACGTCCACTTGTTGAAAATGTCATAATTATCCAAACTCAGTCGGATTCAAAGCTAATTGATGGTGAAATCTAGATTGACGATCGCTATCAGAACGCGCGCTATTTAAGTTTAATCTGGAACAGATGAAGCTCCATTAAGTTTTCAGCGACTGTTCCTGCATTTACCAGTGAATGTTTTCACGTAAACTGGAATAATGTCACGCAGTGTTATTTCAAATTACGGCAACAGCTCAATCAGGAACGTTTTGCTCTACAGTTCACTTTTCCCTCACAATGCATTGATGCTGTTTCGCGTACAGCATGCTGTTTTATTTAGAACTCTGAACTTTCAGTGAGACTTGCTAGCATTAATTTTCCGGGATCTTTTTCGACGCCCTTCTTTCGCGCATGTTGTATACGGGAATTAGAAAAGGTGCAGCGAAAGGCGATACGGTTCGTGAAGAATTGCTACGATAAATCGGTGAGCGTTACTCAGATGCTTCAGGACGCAGGATGGGAATCTTTAGAAGATAGAAGGTTTAAACAAAGGATAAATTTACTAAAATTCGGAGAAAGCACGTTCACGGTTGATGTAGCCGATATTATGCGTCCTCCATGCTACATAGGCCGTTATGATACTGCGAGGAAGATCAGGGAAATAGATGCCAGAACCAATAGATTCAAGGTAATGTTTTTGCGAACGATACGCGACAGTAATCGATTAGGGTTGTGGAGTCAATGCGTATACACCCCCTGCCACACACCGAAAGGCGGCTTGGGGGTACTGACTTAGATGTAAGACACTAATTTCGAATGTGCAAATGGATGAGATTATATTGAGGACGGGATTAAGGCCCCGTAGTATAATGCATACTTAAAATGGACTTTAGTTCACTTAGAATCCGGTATTATAACGTTTTGTTGAAGTTAAAGTGAAGATTATAGTTAATGTTAATGCTATTCCACTACATATATAGGAGATTAACTGTAACCTTCGCTTAAATACCAATAAAAAAATTGTAATATCGGACCCTAAATTCAATTTTATTTTAAGTCCATTTTAAGTATACAGAATATTTAGGTATACCGGGCCTAAGACTTTGTAACGCCACCTTACATCAAACCTTTCGTCATTTTAGCTTCAGAAAGTCAGGATAGAGGAAAATTAAACAATAAAAAAGAGAAAAGAGGCGAAAAACTACTTGTTGGATCAAAACACAGCCAAGTCAAAAAATTTCTATTGCAGGAAAACACCCGCAAGAGGGGGGTGTGAAAAACCCGCGAAACACCAGTGGTATTACCTAAATTTTTAACCTAAATTATTTCCTGAGACCTGAAAAGAAGATATTAACGAGTAAAACATGAAATGAGCGTATAACGTGGGAAAGTATACTCGACAGTAGGTATTGATCATTAAAATGGCGTTGATGTACAAGAAAATTTATGAAACACGTGACAAAAACAGGACGCACAAAGCCATGATATTCAATGTACAGATCGGGGTATGTAATCGGAGCATTTCTGATGAAAATTACTGACAAAATGTTTATCGTTGCCACGGTAGGATATTTTAAGCAATGATAGACCAATAGAAAAACAACAGTGTTGATTGCATCGTCTCCTGACCAGTTGCAAGGCGATAAATCCGGAAAACGTGAACATAGTGGTAATTTTCATTGCGAGCATAAAAAAGATCCGACGGCCGGCTAATGGCGGTGGACATATCGTCCTTAAACCCATGCTCTTAGTCCATACATCACTCTCAGGCCAACGTTAATAAAGAAAACGCGATCATTTACACGGTTTCGATAATAAAATCTGCTCTCCGTGCATTCACGACGCCATCGTTTTGAATTATTGTCTCGGCTACGGTACTAATGATCTGCGACAGAAATTGCAAATTAAAGGACATCGAATGGTTGCGATCCCATCTCCTTCGATTCGTCTGTTAAAATTTTTGTCATTTTTAAATCCGCCGAAAATGGTGCTCTAGCGGCTTTTCGTAATTGCCGTTGAGCTTTTTTTTTATAAATAAAATTGTTACGCTCAAAAAGGATTTTAATGGTCTTTTAATCTCCCGAATCAAAGGCAGACATTATTAAGGCCATTCAGATATTAATGAATTGACGTGTGTTTAATTAGCACTTTAGCCATTGTTTCTATGTCAGGCTCACGGAGTCGGACTTCATTTTTTTTATCATATCCATTCTTTCGCTGGCAAGTTCTGGACTTATATATATCCGGCTATATTCGTTGATGATTTTTCAGAGGTTACATAAAATTACATCAAACTTGAAATCATGTCGAGCGCAATGACTTTAATAACTTTATGAAGTACAGGAAACGGGAAAGAGTGATCTAGCGCAAGATGGTGCGCACCCAGGAAGAATCCCAAGGAAGAATGGACTTGAAAAAAGTCTGACGGGACCGGGAATCGAACCCGGATCTCCCAATTGCCGGTCGGGTGCTCTGTCCGTTGAGCTATCCCGGCAGAACATTCTCCAAACCATTCAGGAGAATTTGTGGGCGCAGGACGGGACAGGGACAGAGCACCCGACCGGCAATTGGGAGACACGGGTTCGATTCCCGGCCTCGTCAGACTTTTTCAATTCCATTCTTCCTTGGTACTTTATAAAGTGCTATATCATGCTGGATTATTAGTTTCTTTCTAAAATTTCGGCTCGTTGACGTTCGTAGCGCAAAGATATAACTAATCAGGAAGTTAATGACGAAATATTTTTCTTGATATTTACAACCCTTTGTTGTCAAGGAAACAAATAATCAAACAAGTTATATGTAAATAAATAATAGATAAATTGCCAACCAAATAGCTAAGCTACTAATCAATGCAAATAATAGATACATTGCTAACCATGAAGTTTATGCAGAAATTACTTTCTTGTCATTTACAACCCTTTGTTGTCAAGGTAACGAATAATCAAATAAGTTATATGTAAATGAATAATAGGTAAATTGTCAACCAAATAGCTAAGCTTCTAATCAATGTAAATGATAGATAAATTGCTAACCATGAAATTTACTTTTGTTATTTAGCAGAAATCATTTTTTTGATCTTTACAACGCTAATCGCCCTAACTAGTAATACGTATCACTCTTCTTTCGCTTCCCTGCTTGCATCTTTAAAATTCCTAATGACCTATGTAACATTTTGAATTCCTTCGCTACAGTTAGTATTTAATTTCTCCCAGTCCGGGTCCTATTTAAATATTACTCCGTACTACTTCTAATGATTGGAACTAACTGACATGAAAATGTCTGAAAAACCGATACTCGAACCCGAATCTTCAACTTGCAAGGCGTTTACTCTGACCAGATTTAAACCTAACCTGGTAAGAGTAACCGCCAGGCAAGTGGAAAATCCTGTTTCGAGTCCCGGTCTTTTCAGAATTTTCTTAGTTTTTATATTTTTTTCCATTCCATTTTTATTTCGATTCATCCTATGTGTATCCCTTGTCGTGCAAAATTACCATAACATACTCTCCTTATAACAGGAAGTCCATATCGATAGATGTTAACATACTTATAATTTAATACATACATTTAATAATGAAACGAATTTATTACGGCGAGGTTTTGACGGACGAGTATCTTCTCATATTTAACTCTTCGTCTTATAAAATATAAAAATAAGAGGTTAAAAGAAGAGGCTGGAAAAAGTGTAACGAAGAAAAATTCTTTGCGGGGTTACTTATGTAATATTGCACCGAGGAAGAGAAATGAATCACAGGAAGAAACCACGCGAAGGTAGGAGGTAATAGAAACACAGCGAAACATACAGATAGTTAATTAAATATTAAGAAGAGAGCTGTTAGGTAGAGTTAGAGCTCAATGGCAAATATATACAATCCAGGCACACTTTCACATAGTTGAAACAGATATAAGTAAGTTTGCATACGAAAGAAACATAAAAGTTTGGGTAGGTTGGGTCCCAACGCAGTTTGGGAAATCCGAAAAAAAGATCATCATCATCTGCGATTGCTTGATACATTTAGAGAAAGTGCAGTTGTGACCGATGTTATGCGACCCATCTGCCACGTCGGCCGATCCGACAATGAGCGCAAAATAAGAGAAATAGATGCGAAGACAAATCGTTTAGCTCTTTCCGCGAACGATACGGGACAACAATAAGCTAAAGAGGTTACTCAAACGCTTTGTGTTTACACCCCCTGCCACATACTGAAAGGTGCCTTGCAGAGTATTTATGTACATCTACATATAGATCTACATACGTACACTGCAAGCCGCCTTTCGGCGTGTGGCAGGGGGAGGGGTGCAAGCGCCATGAATCTACTTCACTAATCGAATGTTTTCGCGTATCGTTCGCGGAAAAAATGAATTTTTGAAACGACTTGTTCTAGCATCTATTTCTCTGATTTTTCTCGCAGTATCAGAACGGCCTATATAACACGGGAGACGCATATTTGGCTAAAGGCGCTCCGTCGCACCGAACCTATGTCAGCTACATCATCTGTGAACGTGCTTCCTCTAAATTTATTAAGTAGATTTATCCTTTGTTTAAGCCTTCTATCTTCTATGGATTCCCATCCCGCGTCCTGTAGCATTTGCGTAACACTCACTGACTTGTTGTAACCGTTCTTTACAAATCGTATCGCCTTTCGCTGTACTTTTTCTAATTCCTAAATACAACATTTTTCTGCAGGGTCCCCTACACTACACGCATATTCCAGGTGAGGCCTGACCAACGCAACGTAACATCGCTTACGGACTTTTTCTTCGCTCCTACGAACATTCTCTTCGCGAATCCGAGTTTCTTAAGCGATTACACTTTACTTATATTACGGATGTGGGTACCACAGAGTAAGTTATTGATGAGGGTTACTCCAAGGTATTTCACCGATGTAGATTTTGATACCGGGACCTAAGGTAAACATTAAGTTCAAGTACATTTTTAAGTATACATTACAATACCAGACCTAAATGTAGGGGTAATTCTTTAGTTGAGAAAGTTCCTTACGATAATGGAAGGGCATCCTGTATAAATTAAGTTTAATATTAAGGATTTGAGGATGATATTTCGGTAAAAAGCGCGATTTACCTTACAAATACAATCAATTAGGTCAGCCATTTCTTAATTTTTGTTTCATGTTTCAATTAAACGTATTCCGGTACTCTGTCATACTTGTCAGTATCTTTTAGTTGAAGAGGCTTAGAGTTATTGTAAATAGACCCAGACCAATGTCTATTGACTTAAAGTATATGGTCGAGTTCAAATATTCCGGATAAATATTTATCCAAGGAGAAAGAGGGATATTGGGAATTCTTTTGTACACACATATGTCAGGAATTCGGAGCTTAGATTTTTTATAGTTATGCTTTGAGGAGAACTGTGGGTGATAATCGACTTCTATAGCCAGAAACATCGTTGATGTTTGCGTTGGGATGCTTATTAGTTGTTTTTTGAACCATTTATACTGCGCTGTAAATTCCATAATACATGTAGGTACTCAAAATAAATTTTTAGAATGTCACTTTATGAATATGAAAAAATAGAAAATTTTGGAAGTTAATGTTTATTATTTAAATAATTTTCTTCTTTTGTACATCTCTAATTTATGTTATGTCCATTGTGCTTATGCTTCTTTTTCAATATCAACTCCACTATTTAAAAAGTGTCTTGTAACGTTGATGGCATTGCTAGTTGGGATTATTTGTAACTAGGCGAAGTTACCCCTCGCTTTGCTCGTACAAGGCCGGCCAGCTCCTATCAAATGCGAGTTTAAAAAATGAACCTTTAAATACAAAAAGTCTCTATGGTCTCTTCGATGGCCCAAAACCGCCTGGAACATTCTAGAAAATTCTCGAACATCCTGGAAATTTCTAGAACATCCTGTAACATTCTATAGCATTCTACAACATTCTAGAACGTTCTAGAAGATTCAGGAACTTTCTGTCTGGAACCATCTAAAACATTCAAGAACATCTTGGCCAGTCTCGGCCACTTTGGCACTCGATTCCCAGCTGCTACACCGACTTCCCATAAGAAATCTTTTGATACGATGCCCTCTTTTTACATCCGTATCTTCGAACCCTACCCCTGCAATTCCAATCCGAAACCTTCTTCATGGATGGGGGATAGAGGGCTACCGTACCACATAACCCTCATGAGGCTGCGGAGGGGGTTGCGGGGTTATAGCGGCATTCACGGAGAAACCATGCTTACATTAATTATATATGTATATTGATTTATGGATTTAAATCATTCTTTCCCTGAAAAATGCATTTTTTTATATTTTTACATGCTTGATATCCGCATGGATACGAATATTCAATCCATGACTTATCAGATAATAATTACGCTTCTCTTTACTAAAATTAGGACGCTCAAAATAAAAAGATAAACTTTAGCACAGTATAAAAATTATCAATATAAAATAATATAATAAAACCCCGGAAATTAAAGAAAGATGAAAGAATAATGATAGGGAAAAGGAACCAACACTTTCCGGTCGTGGAGTAATTGAAGTTTTAGTAGCTGGTCCACCGTAAATGTAGGTTAGGGTATCGGACATGTTTATGCACTTCCCTTAAGACCGTTGGGCAGTATGCTCCGCGACCTGGCAAGAGTACATAGAGACGACTGAATCGCAGTTGCTACGACCCTCGGGGATAAATATCCTCGTCGCTAGGCCGAGAGAGGTCTCCGTTAACAGCCGGTCAGCGAGCGAGTGTTAATAGGCCGAGCTCTTCCATTGGCGCGCGTCGTCCTTCCCACGTTTCGCTCGAGTTGCGAAACGCGTGTGAGACGTCTCTCCCAGGGATTTATATCACTCTTTCCTTCTTCCATCTGCGTGTCTCGATTCCACTCCAATCGCTGCCGTTTTGTTTCTCGCAGAAGCAATTAAGGCGGAAGTCACGCCCACTTTTGGGCTCGCCCCCTACCTAGGAAGAGACCCATTCTCATACATTGGAAGTCATCGTTTTGAAGGCCCCCTACCGATACGAATTTCACTCTCAATTAGGACTTGAATCGAGCCGTAATTATCCTTCTCTGCTCGTTTGTCACGCCAGATGCGCTCGCTTAATTTCGTTCGTCGCGGAGTTATTTACGAGGGTCATTAATCCGAAGCCGAAATCGGCGATAAAATCCAGGGTTCTTTTATACTTCCGCCGCGAGACTCCAGTAGAAGCGGGATTGTTACGTCACTGGTCGCGGAGCAACTGCAATTTCTGCAGTTGCTTGCATCTATGAGGTCATCCGCGGATTTTTTTTGCAAGAACGGAAAGAAAACGCCGGCAGTGTTCGCCAGAAGGCTGACCGTCGTTTCCCAATCATCTGGTATCGAACGCATTTATAGTTTCTTCGGAGATTTCCCCATTAAATTCTTGGAAGACATCTTTATATCTCGAGAGACATTCCTATTCCGGTCGCACATCAAGATCTGAGTCGGTTTTATTGCGCACCACGTGACTCGATAAACAAATTGTGCGTTGCGATGGGTAAACAGAATCAGCCGCGCTAATCGCCTGGAAGGGAGATTCTGGACAGTTCTTGAAAGGACGGTGTTTGTAGTGACATTAAAAATTTGAGAAGATATATCTTAGTTCATACGAGAGATACTTCATTGAGTAATTTTAGAGTTGGCAAAACATATTATTTCTATAAAAGCCTGTGAGGCCTAATAGAATGTAAGGTATAAGGTATAGGCTTCGAAGATAAATTTAGTCGTATAAACTTTGAGTGATTCCGGTGAATCCTTTGCTTATTTGTTTATACTATATACTTCATTCCGTTAGTTACACTTTAGGAGATTATCGCGCTAATCCATAGACTTTTATCATAGATTTACTTCGGTAGTAGATTATTTTCCAGGTCAAGGGAACGTTTCCAAAAAATCCGTAATAGCCGGGAAATAGCTGGTGCGAACTTTTATCTCCAAGTGCTGTTACATAAAATTTCGCCGCAAAAAATTCGGGATATCTTCGATCGATAAGAATTCGGACGGAATATCTCTCGAAAAGAACGAAGTGTCAATACAGGAACGAAATATCGCACAAGTGTTTGTGACCATCTTAGTCGATGGATTCGAATCAGTCGTCTTGAATTAAGCAAGTATCCGTGGCGGTGTAGCGTGGGCGAAGTGTCTTTAGACTTGCGGACGAAATTATTCCTCGAAGACACATCAGGAACGAAAGGTGGAATTGCTGAAAGGAGAGGATCTTAAAAGGAAATCTTCGGAAGGCAAGTCTGGCGACATCCGCGATGGAATCAAATTTGGACCGAATGTCTTTTAGAACTCCGACCTATCCTACCCAAGTGTCGCCGTAGGAGAGAGATTCCATTGAGATCAATCCAGAGGCTCTCCCGCTCAACGGAAAGGAGTGAGACACACGTAAGGGAACTCGCGAGTTTCCGAGATACTTCGCGCGCCTGCGTGGTCCACCCTCCTTCCCCTCACCCCTTTCGGAACTCTCCGTTTCTTCCGCCGCTCCGAAAGACCACCAAGGGTGCCCCATTCCCATCCTGGACATCGCTTCGGTTTCTTCTCTCCCGCGATGGGCTCGCGAGGACGATAGAGTATAAATCAACGAAAGAGCATCGGAGGGCTATTGGATCGGCCATGGACCCCTTGCTGCTGAACGCGTCTTTTCCCCCGGGGAAGTTCAACTTCACCTTTTCGACGGAAGAAGACGCGGCCGCGGCCGTGGAGGAACTAATGTCGGCCTTCTCGACCTCCCTGCTGGTGTACCGGGAGCCCAGGAGCGTGGTGTTGATCGCATGCTATGTGCCTCTCTTCCTCTTGGCCGCTGTTTCCAACGCGCTCGTCATCTATGTCGTCACCCGCTTCCACTACATGAGAAGGTGAGTGCATGAATGGAACGCCACTTCCGAGTGCCGTTTTCTTTTATTTTTCCGAGAGCAGTGCGGGGTGTCTTTTTTATCGCAGCTTCCGCCGGAGCTAAATTTACGCTCAAAGTTTTCGCGGCTGCGAAAGAATTTATAGCGCCTTTTTTTGTCCGAAGGAAACTTTTGCCTGGATTTTATTAGTGATGGGTGCCACTTTTTTGGAAGCTCTTTATGGGCGATTCGGGTGAAAGGGTGCTTCAACGTGTGTCTTTCTCGGACGACTTTACTTTAGAATGGGGTGGAATTTTATTGCTGTATTTTGTCGACAGTGGCGGTATTTCGAACGTTAGGAACAGCGAATTTTTTTGTGAGTTACAGGTAGGTTTAGTCAAGGATCCTTTTGTTTTGGGTCCTTTAAAGTGGGGAAATTTATTTTGAGATTGAATTCACGAAATTTCACGAAGATTGGTGACTGTTACTATCAAGAAACCGAACTCGCTTTCAATCCCTCACTAGCATCGTTATTTCGATTGCTTATTAGCAATTGAGTGGGGGTATATTAAAGAAATATCCAGTTGAAACTTTAACAGCTATATACGTTCTGACCATTACTTAACGAAGTTAGCAAATAAAAAGAGTTTCTTTCGCTATATTTCTCCACCGATTCATACCCTGGCATTCTTATTCCTAATTGAAGGTTACTCATCAATCCCATTTACGGGTATTCCTTAGTCAAATTATGTCCCTTCAGTCAATCTTATCTACAATTTAACGATAGACTTCAGGAATCTTTCGGTCAAAGGAGTTCTTGAAGGCGTAACTGATGGAAGTTATTAATTAAGTAGTAGGAGATAGGAATAAGTTCCTAAGTTTGCAGAAAAGTATAGCATTTTTTGAAAGTTTCAAAATTTCCTTCGATCATTGACTTTTATTGCTAAGAACACAAACATAGTGTGCTGGTATACCAATTGATATTCAAGAGTAATATAAGAGCTAGGGATAGGAGGTCTCATGTTATCAATAATAATAATTATAACAACAACATCCTTAACCATTTAAAAATTTTGTAGATAGTGTTATTTTCATCCTCTAAGAAGAAATATCCTGGAAATTTTTCCTCCCAGAAAAGGAACAGCAATTTAACTGTAAAGTAATATTTTTTCATCGTGCTTAGGATATTGGTTGAAAAATATTTTTGCGGATATATAACGCTTAATTTTACGTTTAATTCATTTCCATGGGGTAGCAAGATCACATTAAAGTCTCAGAAAGTATGTAGCAAAGAAGACTCTTCGGGCATAGAATATTTTTCACCCTGTCTCAGGGTTGAATATTCAGATATCTCATCCCTTTACCTTCCTCTGAAAGCATTATCGATTTGTTATTATTTCCGCTCAAAGAAACTCGGATATCCCCAACTCAACTTATACTCAGGAGGAGCTCAACTTATTCGCCGAATTTCGGAATTTCCAGCCAATTTGATGTACGGAACTTTAGTCGCTGTCTTCGCGTTAAAGAAATTGAGGTCGAAACATGAAACGGCCGGCATTTCTAATCTTCAAAAATAAATCCGAGCGGCCCCCTTTAAAAAAACGTCGGACTATTGTATCTAACATTGTAATCTCCTCCCTCCTCATCCGAAATAATTAAAAACGAGCAGCCTATCTCTCCAAACTTTTGTAATTAGCTCGATTTTACTATCACCCTTCACGGAAGGAATCCGCGTTGGGAAACTTCTCGGATCAGACTAGCTTCGTTTATCGCGTTTTAATTTTTAAGCGTCGATCGTAAAAAAAGTCCGGACGAAACTCCTCTTTGGATATAAATGTATCGCCCGTAGTAAAAAAAAGAAAGCGTGACTCACCCGGATAATATTTTTCAAGATTCATCTTTGGCAGTCGGGTCTCGCCATGAAAAATTTCCTATTAGGACGATAGGATGTTTGGGCCGATGGAAAAATTTACGAATGGAATTCATTTGGGTCGGTGGTTCCGCGACGGGAGCGCGGCTCTGGTCGCAGTTGCGGTTTCACCGTTGGGCTCGGCGGTGGCTCTCCCGATCGCGCCGGTGGGATTCTCCCTGATTTCCGTGGCGCGCCCGCCAAATTTTCCGCCTCCGCGAATGATTTCTGCATTCGCTTATCACCCGTCCGTCCCTCTTGCCCACATCGGCAAAGCGAGGCCGTTACAAATCCCGAAATTAAAGGCCACGTAGCATCGTAATTCAGATACCGGTGGCGGAATGGTTGGCGTGGTGCATAACGTCAACATCACTGGCTCGAATCCCGGATAACCGTGTTTTTCCTCATTATGTAACTAGTTTGTGCATTATTATTGTTTGCATCTCCTACAAGAAATTGTCAAATGTATTTTTTTGGGAGAATTTGAACATCTTGATGTATCAATGGCCACGAATAACCTAATTTCCGAACCCAAGTTGATAACGAATTTCAAACCATCCCGACTGATTTAAAACTTTACTTCACGTGCAAGAAAAATGTGTTTGCATATTTTATGCGAGGATTTTAGCTCATTGTCTGCCTTTCTAGATTTGTGAACCGATTTCACTCTTGTACATATCAAGGACGTGGAGAATAACGTCGCAGATTTATGAGACCGTCCCCATTCAAAAATCGACGGAAAGGAACTTGGAGTTTTATTCGTTTGATTTCATTCAATTTTATTTTGTATCGAATGTTATTATTTTCTAAATCCAAGCAATCCATTCGAATGAATGTCCATTTGTAAGGACGGAAAGTTGAACTTAGAAAGTTATAGTTTAGAAAATTTTTGAAGGCGTTGAATGAGACGATATATTCATTATTTACTACTAGTAAACTCCCCCGTCAAGCATTATGGAAACCTATGTAAATTGAATTGTAGGTCTATCACAACTGAATACACAACCAATTCTTACTCTTATTGTGTTGTGATTTCTAATCACGATAGAATTTTAAGTTGGGAATATCGGCAGAATTACGAAAAATTAGATACTCGATTTCGTTGGAGATGTTTCAGTTCATGAAAAGTACTTAACCCACTGCTTTAAAACCTCGTTTGCCTTAAAATGACGTTCGTCTTCCAAAATTCATCTCTTTTCTCTTCATAGTATTTCTTTATAATCTTGATCGCGGCAAACAAAAATAGCAAATATCCCTTCGAAAATCGGGTTTATTAGGGAACACTATGGTCGTATGTTTGTCACTGCGATTTGTGTATCGTACTTTGCATACGCAGGGATCTCAGAAAGTTGTCCCCTCTAAATCAACCCTGTCGTTGGCTCCTTCCATTAATTCTTTATGAACCTTTAATACCCGTGTATTCTCATGGGATAATGCATTAGCTCGAATTCAACGATCGCTTTGGTCGTCAAGGGGATGGGTTGTTTATTACCACAAAATATTACAAAATTACCGTTTATTTGATCAAAATTTCATCAATTTCGGATCGACATCAATATTTCATGGCTAAAATAAAAATCTTTGTTCAATTTCCTTTATTTTGACTCTCGTTTTGGTTTCGTAGGACCAAAAAATTTCAAAAAAGAAAAAACGTCTGCAAGACATGAAAACGAACTTGATGTACGTTTCATATGGAAACGTACAAACCGCGCAACTTATTTATAAGCATAATTATTTAATTTCTCATTATGTTTTGTACAATCCGTTATTATATCCATTAACATTGACCGTTTTCTTCATTTAATTTTCTGTATGATTAGACGGAGCAGATAGTATGTGATTTTTTTTATGCACGAGAGGTTTTATTCTCTGACGTTTATCACGGAGGTTTTGCATTTTAATGCATAACGAATTGTTGATAACAGAGGAAAAGAACGTTACTGGGAATGTGGCAGAGATGTAGCATAGAGATTAACCGTGCTCAAAATGAGCAGCGGCAGAATGATAGCGCCGAATCAACGTTTTCCTACAGCGATTTTACGTCAAATACGGGGAATTCATTCGCAAAAACATTCGCACTGATGTCGAGAAGCACAGCGAAACACAACCCACCCGTCAGGCATAGCGGTAAAAAATACGCGGAATGTTTATTTTCGAAACGTACCCGCCATTTTTTAGAATCGCAGTGGTTAGACTGTAATGCGACTGCTCTAAAACTGAGGCGGAATAATATTTGTCCCAACGGGGGCGAATTAAAAAGAAATAACGGAAATCAAATGGCGAACCCCAAAAAACCCCACAGTTTGTCACAAAATGCAAGCTGGTGGGTTTATTTTTGTTTCTTTGCAAAGCTTTCGCGTCAATCACAATGAGAATTGGGCCTCTTCATTTGTAACTAGGCATTAAACAAACATAAACAAATCGTCGTTAACCCTTGTGTAGGCACCCGACTTTACCTACGTTGTTGGGCACCCGGGGTACCCGGGTACCCGGGTGCCTACACAAGGGTTAAATGGGAATACAAACAAGTGCGTTGCGAAATGCTGTCTTTTATCGTGCTTTAAAAATTGCAGCGTGATTTCATATGATGAATGAAAAGCCACGGTTCCGGTAGTTTCTTTGAATAGTGAAGTTATTCTTTGGGAAATATCGAATCGATCTCTAAGCTGTCCTCAAAAGTCACGGATTCTTAAAAGCGTTTTGATGTCATAAATCTTCCAGAGATTTTGTTAACTCACGTAAGGCGAGGTTTCTTTCATTTTCTTCGTCTTGCAAGATCTTGTGTGCCTCCATAGAAAATCACTTCTTTTGCACCAACGATTTCGGATTTCAATTACTTTGGTAATTGCTTCTTAAGACTCTGAAAAGTATGTCGCTTGCCGTTGGAGTTTTTAGGTTATCTTCACCTTGACCTTTTAAAAGGAAGGATGTCATTTTTTAAAAAATACATATTATTTCGTAGACATTTTGCTTAGAGACGCCTATTATCTTTTCAATTTCTAATAACCCCTTTTTACAATTTATTACAGATAAAGTAATCTCTTATTTGTAAGAAACACTTGAAATGTTTCTCATAATTACTACCGAATAATTTGAGCAATTTATCGAAACGTGTTTATCCTAGTTATCTCAAGAACCCAAGTTTGACTTCCTCTTAGGTTTCAAGGCGATATCATACAGGGAAGTACAGCACATATAACATCTCCTTCAATGTTCATATCAAAATTAAATCCATGTTTTCTTAACCTTTATAACTGGCACCCTTCGGAGGATAATTCCAAATTCGCAAATCCTCGGTCGCTAAGCGTAACTTAGGCTTACGGCTCTTTTCAACGGGAGAGGAGGGAAGGGCAGGCCGTTCTTACAGCGTTACGACATGTCTCGCAAACACTTTTATTGCGTATCCCTAATCTTATGTTACCCGCAGTGATTAAAGTTGTAAATGCCCGCCACTGCACCTCAGAGTACGATACGAATTTCCTGTACATTTCATGGGGAACATTATTTAACTTGCCATGGCGTCGAATCATGGATCAATTTGAATGCGGTCAACCTTGTGGATGAAACGTTATTACAAATTTTATTCACGTTCCAAATTATAGCTATCTTTCGGAAAGTTCCAAAAAAATATTTGTCTGTTGTATGTTATGTGTTTTATATACGGGCGAAATGTGAACCGTCGTACCATCGAAACCAGGGTTTTTCTGAAGTACGTGTTTACATCAAGGATTAGAAAACCACATCTTGTAACGATAAGTGAATTTAAACACTCTGCCGCAACGGGATGTGACGAAATTGAATTTTCGAAAATCCACGCAATGTATCCTTACTGGAAAAGTTCCCATTTTGGTCCTCTAGTATCGAACCCTTGATTCTCAGGATCAATTTCTCCTTTCTTTATTTTCCCATACACACTCAATTGTAACTCACACAATAAATTATAATACTGAGGGGAAAGAAAATTGTTCTTCAATGTGTGTTCAAAATCCTAGTAATATTAAACGAAGCGATGCAATGAAAGTATAAAAGGGTATTTGTCTTGATTGTGGGAAATACTAGACAAGAGTCAGGGATGCAGGAGATATCTACCGTTCTGGGACTGCTTTCGCTTGCCTAGGTTTCTATGAATAGTCTATGACGGATGCCGTGAGAGTTAGTCTTGAGTTAGTTTCCCTTTGCTTGCGAAACTCAACTTTCTGTTTTGAGGATAAGAGCGGCATACGTCTCCCCGTCATATCATACGAATTCATATTTATTTTAGTGGAATGCCTAAGACTACTGTTTAACGCTTCCATCCTGTTTTGTTGCTACGCAACGTATCTGCTCTCCATTTCAAAGCTCTGAGAGACTTTACGGTAATGATTTTACCTGAATCCTTCTGGAATTCTAAAAGTATCGTTGGTTCTTACGAGAATTTTTAATGATAACACGTAAAGACTCTATGGAATGCATAAACTCGTTGGTGGGAAAAAAATCAGGATAGTTAATTCGTCCCACATTTGTCGGATAATTTTGTCTTTCGTCGCCAGTTTTTCGACGGTGTTTTAAGTTTATTCTTAAATCTTGAATGCACTACCAACCATATAATGGGTACAACCTAACCCTATAATTACAGGATTAAACATTTGGTTTTCTCGGTAGTACATGTAAATATCGTAATAGTCATGAAAATGATAAAAGGAATTCACTTACGTGAATGCGTGTCCCTTTATAATATAGTTGTTCGCGTCGAAATTAATTGTATAGAAATTATTAGACATTATGACTTTAGAAATCAGTATTTGGTTAATCATATAATCTTATTAATTTCAAATTCTAAACCTCAATGCGTATCCTTCTTAAACTCCTCTAGTCCTCCCTTATAAAGCCCAGCTGATTCTGCGGTCAATGTCAAGGAAATAGATGCTAGCTCAAGTTGCATCAAGAATTCATTTTCCCGCGAATTGCTCACGCCAAAACGCTATATGGTGATACAAATTAACATTTGTGCCTTGGTATTACTCGAACTATTATCCTGTGACGATCAGTGTTTATAGTCTTTAACATAACTTCATAATGTACTATATCAGATAGTTCTTAAAGTTAAGTTACTCGGTTTTGAATGAAATTTCATATGTAAATATTTATATTCTTGCACTTATTCTAGCGAATAGTTGCACTAAGGATAATTAGAGATCTTTTCCCTAACATTGTGCATATCTTTGTTCAAATTGAAATTCAATGGAAATCGGAGTGTAGTTGACCAATGTAGACATTTCGCGTTAACAGAATTCTTCGCCAACGCTACCCGCTGCTTAGGGCTCCATACATTGGGATGTTTACAGCCTTTTATATTGGAAAGTGTCATGAGTGTACATTTATTAAATCAATAAAATTTTACATAAACTCGGCTGTTCTTAAAGTGATATTTACATTTATGAACAGTATAAACACAGTAAAATAATAGAACGATGATTTTTGCGTCGATCCAAGTCTCACCATTACTGCCGTTGCGAATTATCCGAAGAATATTGGGAAGATGTTTTCCTAGCGGGCCATAATATGCTTTTATGATAGCCATTATTTCATGTTAACAGTCTGGCTTATGAATGACTAAACATACATTGAAAGTTATAGGACGCGGAACGGATCAACACCGTTCTTGTTAACCAATGTTACGTGTTATCCGTCGTCATTTTAACCTGTTTACACCACGTTTCCATGCCAAAAATCGCTGAATCTAGTATCGAAAACTTAATGATCATGAGTCTCTTTCCGTTATCTTTTATAAGCGTAGAGGGTTTTACGAGTTAGGAGTTAAATCTTCCATACAACACTTAAGGGAATAAAATATTTTCATTATAAGCCTTTTTTTCGTTGACGAAAAACTGGTTTTTCACTTTGTTTATCAACTTCAAAGATCTAATTTCAGTATTACAGGGAATATGAATTTTTTTCCACTATACACATTTTAATGAGCTTAAGAAACTATAGTTTGGTTCGGATGGATCCAATCGGATAACTTCTGCAGTTTCTGGCAAGAAATTAAATAAACTGATTTCTCTCTCAAGTTTACCACTGCTTGACAGTTTATTCACCTTTGAACGGAAGATTTTGAACGCTAGATCTTTGTCCTTTTTCTCTTTTTATTCGAAGTTAGTGGTATTTCAAATTCATCACTATGGAGAACGATTATAAGAAATTTCATTTGCTAATTATATTATTCTCTTTAGAGAGCTTAAGAGGTATTATTGATTAGGACTTTTGAAATCAATACTTGGCTGATCATACGTTTTTATTAATTTCAAATTCGAAACCTCGATGCGTAACCCTCTTAAATTCCTCTAGTCCTCCCTGTTACAGCGTAACCGATTCTGCGATATATGTTAAGGAAATATAAGCTATCTCAAGTAGTTTCACGGATTCATTTTTCCGCGAATGATGGACGACAGTAAACGATCTAGAATAGAATCCCATGTGGGATTGGATCTATCAATAGTAGTACCTAGTAGTAGTAGTATTGTAAAAAGTGTTTCGACGACCAAGGTCATTTCGCACCTAGGCCCCCACCAGTAATCGGTCCCAGGACCGCTTTCACCAAAGTTGAACGCGTTGCCCACTTGGATATCCGGGAACCCCCCTTTTATATCTAAACCATTCAGAAAAACAGAATTGCATACCTCACGCCGAAATGCTAGATACTCATGTAATTTAAAATCTATACCTCAATTATCGGAGAAAATACGGAGTAATTAGTTTCTGGTGACACTGTTGGAATATTTCAGTAGTTTAAAATTTTCACAATCACAATTAAGTGTAAATCTGAATTTTCGTTTTGAATTTTCGGAAATGGCATTTCTCTGAGAGGCCTTACTGGGGGCATACTGAGCACATATAAAAATAACAGCCGATAATAGAAGCCAGTCTTAACTTAAGGATGGAAATTTAGAGGAATACCCTTCTTTGAGTACCGCTACTCTTAATTTCGAAGGCTACACAATCCTAAATTTCTTCATATGGTCTTAGTTTCCTGCAGATTTTTAATGAAATTACTCATATATGTATAAGGTGTAAGTTGTACTTTAATGTAGATTTAAGAAGATACTTGAGAGTCTCAATCTCGCCCTAACAACAACAACAATAACAACAATAATAACAACAACTATAACAACAACAACTATAACAACAACAACTATAACAACAACTATAACAACAACTATAACAGCAACAACTATAACAACAACTATAACAACAACAACAATAACAACAACAATAATAACATTTTTTATAATCAATTCAATTTATTACGCAATTGGCTTATTACAAAAAAATAAGTACAAAAAAACAGAAATATAGTTAGTTTCACAAGTCTCACAGAGTTTATCAGCAAGGTCCTCCTGAGCGAAGAAGGCTCATCGGAAGGTGCCTAATTTTACATAAAGTGTTACAATTTATTAAAAATCTTTATGAAAATGAAAACAATATCACAGAAAATTGCTGTTAAGAGACAATTGGGTTATAACGGTATAATTAATATTGTTAAAATTATACATTGAATTGTTTACAAGTTTACACATCGTATGATTTACCATTACGTTATTTAAAAGATTATAAATCAGATTATTCAAATTGTTACATATAGTCCATAATTACACTATTACATATAAAACTTTTTTACGGTAACAATAATGATGATTATTATTATAATTATCATTATAAATTATGATTATTATTATAAATAATAGTCATGAAAATGNAAGGGTTAGATGTAAGAAGAGACTTGTTAGTCTCAATCTCGCACTGAATAAAGTCCTTTATTATTATTATTATTATTATTATTATTATTATACATTTCAGTGCTTTAATGGAATATTTCAGTATTTTCCTCTCTATTTTCCTCAGGTACGTGAAAAGCTCCGTTTCTCTCAGTCAATTACTTTACTCGGCTCCTCTTTTCTACAGAACTTAAGGAATCAAAAATACGAACTCGCGATGTATCACGAAAGTTGAAAGGTCGACCATCTTCCGGAGCTTTAAAGTGCCCCTTGTATCTTTCGGGCCCCTGTGGTATCGCTCCATCTTAGAACTTTCGCTTTTGACCGCTTTTTGAACCTCCAAAATAGAAGCTCCGCAAGAAAGTTCGGTCGTTAATAATCTCCTGCAATTTGCCAGTTATGTTATGAATGATACAGCGGCGGTCTCTCGGGAGCGAAAATGTTACAAAAGTCGAATGGGAAATTAATTAATGGGAAATGAATAGGAGCCACGGCGTCAATTATCGGAACAAAAACGGAAAATTCTTCCTGTCGCCCGTGATTTTTTTTTTAATGACCCTCATTGTGGATGACCCGGTGGAATGTCGGTAATTGCGGAATTTATGTAGTTTGCGATGTGCCCTTGCTTGCGTCATAAGCCGATGCAGGAGATGAATTTTGACGATGGAGCAATATTGCTCCATATTACTCAGCGATAGTTTGAATTGAATTAGAAATGCAATTTTTTTAAGCTTTATCCATTTTTTTCCCGAAAATATCTAAGGTGCTCTTCCGACGTAGGTTAAGTTTACCGTGCCTTCTACTTACTTTGGCTGAAAGCCTCAACGCTGTCTGTTATTGCCATCGCGTGGAAATTATTAACTTTCGGAGGGTCGTATACAGGGTATCGGTCGCCCCTTGATGGTTTTCTAGGAGCAGAAATTTGCATAGGTTCATGACGTAAAGCTTCAACGAGAAACAAACAAAGAAGTGTTCCTCCTAATACTATTCACACGAGGAAATGAGATTTCTATCCCTTGATGTTGGAGAGTAAAGACAGTCTATTGTAAGTTTGTTATGAGAGTATTAGAAATCTCCCTTCCATCCTCCCTTGGGAAGTTTCTAGATCTACTCGTGGCTGAGTGTAAATTGCGTTGGTTTGATGGGGAATAAATTATAAATACAGTAAAAAATACAATACAGATATGAAAGAATTATTTAGGAAGAAATTTCATTTCGTATCCACTTTGACTTTTTGACTTCTATGAATTATCCTCTATGGTAGATCAAATGCATACGTTAAAGATGTTTATGAAAAGTTCCCGTAGTTAAAAGGCCATGTCTTTTAAACTCTTTACTTCCAGGGGATATAAATTTTCTTTCTTTCAAGAATCTTTAGCATTACCAACGTTATCAATAGCTCAAAGTCAGACAACAAGGATAACAAGCCTTGGTGGTTGGTGTGGTAACAATTATAACAAAACTGTTCTTCGGCGACCATAACGGGAATCTCAGCAACCAAACCAGACAATTAAAAAAATTCTGTGTTAAATTTTTATTAAAACATTTCATGAATTCTTAGACTATGTTTGCTTGGACAAGTTAATAATTACTGATGAGGAAATCTTCTTCCGCTGCGATTTACTACAATGACAATTGTTCTTTGCTCTATCATTGTTTTTTTAACAGAAATAGGATTAGATTGGGATTACATTTCTCATTATTTTCACCCCACTGATTTCTTGAGTTAATTTCCACGCAACGAAATCTTGGTGTAATACTAGTATAGCCCAAGTCCATTAATATTTCATTTCAAAAGATTCCCTAATCTCAGCTAAGTAAGAAAGCCCTTTGCTAGTACCCCTGATTCACATTTTATTTACTCGGAAAATTGCCTCTTAAGACTTTAATTCGCAGACTTATTTGAGATGAGTTATAGTTTAAGATAGGCTTTAAGTAACCTCTGGGGGGTATTGAAAATAGTGTATGCGTAGTTGATGGGAATCCTTTCGCTACTTTTTATCAGCAGTCTTCTAATTTTCATAGGATCTGTTGCGTTTAAAATGTACTATTGCAGTAATTTATCCGTTGTCATTGGTGAAATTGGTTTACGTATTGAGCTTGTTTTCGTTGTTGTGAACCAAATTGGTTTCGTATTTATTTAATATGCTTTCTCTGATTTTTCTCTTATATAAGTATTCTAACGAAGCATCAGAATAGAGCTTGTTCGGTGTTAACATTCTTTAGAAGAGTATATTCAATGGGTTGTATGAATGGCCATTGGTTGTGATCTCGACTTACAAACCGCCCTAAATTCGAGCTGTTTTCCCACTCGATTTTGACCTCTAGACACGAACTACATTTCGAGTTAATACGGGAAGCATATGGCGTAAAGATGGGTTTCAAAATACTGACTTTTCGAGTTACGGATTTCTTACGGGAACGAATTAAGTTCGTAAGGTATCAGTGTACTGACACATACAGTAAGAGGCCAAAATGTAAGTGTTCTACTGTAGGTAGTATTATATCTAAGGAAGTTTATAGTTATATTCATTGATTGCGAATTTAAGAATATGCTAATGAAAGAGACGATTTTGGGCAATACCTTACATATACCTATCTTAGATTAACAAGCATATTAGTTCCTTTCAGTTAATTCTTCCCTAAAGTCTCCACTTTCGCGAAAAATCCTACGGATATCTATTAGTTACAGTCACAATTATCTGTTAGTTTTTAGCTATAGATCCTCGTCATGCCATAAAAATTTCTTGCATTGCAAAATATATCTAATGGGAGGTTACGATGTCCTCCTCCACTTGGATCCAGCAACAACCGATGAAAAATACATAAATTTAAATCAAAAGAAAAAAAAATGCTTTTTAGAATCGAAATATATCGATAATTAATGACATGAATGTATTTTATCGAATATTACAATGCGATATTTTATACTTATTTATGTTAGAAACGAAAACTAAGTGAAGATGTATAAGAATTCGAAAAATAATAGAGATGGATTCAACCGAAAGTTTTTCATGCCGGAAATAATCACCTTTTTTTCCGAGAAAATCTTATCCTCGAGAATAAAAATGAAAGCAGTTTTATATATCGGAAAAAAGGAAATCCCTCCCATACCATTTCTTTCATTTCCTTCGACGCTCCCATTTTTCAGATTGTCCTTTTTTTTTCATTTCCACACCTTTCCATTCGATGCATTGTTAATATCGGAAAGGATTCTGGAGTATTCTTTCGTGCCATGAGTAATTCCTAAAGGAGCCATTTTCTCTTCTCGAAATAGCTCATGGAGTGGACTTTAGGGGATAGCGGAGGACACTCTCGACAGAAGACGTGAAATGATTTACGGGGTGAAAACAGTTTTGCGGAAAGACATCTGCAGATATGCGTTAAGCAATATAGGTTGGACGTAGCGAATATGACCGTGGGACGGGAGATTAAATTAGATTTAGCGGTTTGGCGGTTTTGTTATTTGGCGGATTTAGCCTCTTTCGCGTAACATTTTAGGTCGTTTTCTTATATTATTCGTTATTAATGAAAAAGGTAGGGAGTGGAATGAAATCTTCTCAAACTAAAGTTGACAGAAACCCATGGCGTGGGAGAATAACCATGGAGAAAGGGTGAATAATACTCCGCGATAAACAGCAAGATAAAATATGAAACCAAATTCAGAAAGTAAAATGCAAACGAAGTGAAAAATTCGAAATATTATGCATACTTACGCAAAAGACAGAAACATAAACATAAAGTCACGAGGAGAACGCTATAGATTATAACCTTACAATTTTTACATTAGAATATAAGAATATAACCGTTTTATGTTCTTTAATACTTGCATTGCGAAAAGTTAATTAGCTCTAAATTTTCTAAACAATAGTTTTAACGATGAAATCGCTTAATTAAGTAAAAGAAAAGTTAATTAAATCACAAAATAGGTAAAATGGAACTATGATGATTTTCCAACATAAACGGTGTGAAAAATAGCGACTTGACCGGAAATCGAACCCAGGTCTTCTATCCAGTAAATTACCATGTTGCGTCTCTTCCGTATTATAGAAAGAATTTTATAATTGTTTGAATTTGATATTATCACCCAGACAACCCAAGAAATCACCACCAATCAAAATCAAAAAGACATTCAAGAATAAACGGAATTGAAAAGTAGAAATATGACTGGAACTCGAACCCAGGTCTCCAACTTTCCAGGGAGGTCTTCTAACCACTTACCTTGTAGTTTAGTGATTAAAATACCTACCCGGAATGTGGAAGACCTTGGTTCCAGTCCCACTCATGTCGCTACTTTTCACACCTTTTTATCCTTAGGTTTTAATGCGCACTCCTCTATGTGTCCTCTAAGTATCACACATTTTCTTTCCTTTATTTATAATGATTCGTTTTCATGTTTGCAAGTAATCAAACGATGATATTTTGATGCATGACACCGATTGTTCTCTCTTTTCTTTTCTGCTGTCCCTGATCAAATAGATGAACTACTATTTAATACTATTACTATCTACTGCTATTTTACTACGAGTATCAATTTTCATAGTATTCAATATGGAGGGACTATAATCAATTATTTAGCATCACTCATAGATCATTAGCTTTCATATCACCATAGTGATGAGTAAGACTGGGACAGAAGTGAATTCAAGATACATTTTTCTCTAATCTGTACCAAATGCAAATGAAAAATATTCCGTTCATCAAGATGTCTAACAGTAACTTACTCGTATAATATTGCGATCTCTGTATCGTTTGAGAGGTAGGAGTATAAAGCTAAAGCATTAGTCCGAATGAGAGTGTTTTTTTCATATATAACTTTTGCTGGTGGAGTAGGTGTCAAGAAATAAGTACGGATGCGCACTTACTGAAAATGACTTGAAATTGAGTCGGAAATCAGGAAAATTGTTAGTTTTTCAATTATACTATGATAAAGGTCACTAAGACAACTGCTATTAAGTGTAGCTGGTTATAAAACTACCAGGAAGTTCTAATAAACCCACCCCGTCCCCGTGTGCTTGCTGAAAAAATAGGGAAAAACGTTACTTGAGAACCGGCGAAGAGATAGCTTAAAGTGACGACCGAAAACGAATTTGAGTTGAATGATGGGCTGAAATTGCCTTACAATTTCTCGGAAATATAAATTTTTCCCTAGATAGAGCGTTAATGGCATTCGGAGGGATAGGGAAAAGAATATATTTAAGATAAATTGGACTGCGAAATATATTTAGATACCAATTCAAACGCTAATGAGAAAATTCTATTATTATTTTTTATTTGCGTTAAAACTCAGTCCGTCGATGGATTAAAAAGTGAGGAAAATAATGAATCTTACATTTTCATCGTCGTCGTATGTATGACTTTAGTCCTTTTCCTTCTGGAACAAGAAGATGACAGAAGTAAACCAGCTTTCGAGGTTTTTGGCGAAAGCTTCATTCTTCATGTTGATTTTGCATGAGTTTGGGAATAATTTTCTGGCATCTGAGCCAACTAAACGCAAATATGGCAAATCTTTTGTTGGCTAACAAATATTTCGAGAATGTTGTTTTCTTTGATTTTTGGAGGAATCTTTCCATGCTAAATTACTGATTACGCTTCATTTTTCAGAAATTAGAGAATTTCGGTTATCTTGTTGTACTTTTTTACGAATTAATCGTTATCCAAGTACATTACGCGGAATTATCGGGATATAATAATAATAAAGAGCAGTATCATGTGTAAACAGATGACGGGAGATTAATTATCTTTTCACTGAATTTCTGAGTGTAATAAACCTGCACAGGACCTCTTGTAGCTGTGGTTTTTTGAAGCTATAAGCTTAACTTGATTACAAAGTCTCCCGAATGGCTTGGAGAAATGTTCTGCCGGGATGGTTCAACGGACAGAGCACCCGACTTGCAATTGGGAGACCCGTCAGACTTTTTTCAAGTCTTCCTTGGGATTTTTCCTGGTGCGCACCATCTTGCGCAAAATCACCCTTACCCGTTTTCCTGCGTTAACTTGATTACGTTAAAGATATTCACTTCCAGCAACGTTGATATATGGGTGCTATCGGACCCATCAAATGAATGACCGATCGCAAGACGAAATGATAGANATTTTTCCTGGTGCGCACCATCTTGCGCAAAATCACCCTTACCCGTTTTCCTGCGTTAACTTGATTACGTTAAAGATATTCACTTCCAGCAACGTTGATATATGGGTGCTATCGGACCCATCAAATGAATGACCGATCGCAAGACGAAATGATAGACATTTAGATGACTACTACAGCAGGAGTGAACATCTGTTATTGAAAGGGAACCCTTAATCGCTAGGATTAGACTCACCGGAGACTTAATTACCGATCATGAGATTACCCCGCCCCGGCTGCTGATCCCGTTTCCCCTGATTTGCTTCAGAAATCAAATAAATGACGCGAACGAACTTCAGCTCGACGCTAACTTGATTTCATCGTCACCATCGATTCCTTAGTTTGTTGATCAGGGCGCGGAGCGAAGCGGGTTAATTTGTTTTGCATTTACAAGACTCTTCAAATTAAAGAACTTGTTTCCTTTGGAGAAAGAAGGGGGCGGGATTGCGCATCAGATAGCGAGTATTCGGATGTGTTTCGGAACATTTTTTCTTCTCTGACAAGAGCGCAATGATATACGTGTTTTGTTTCGTGCTTGTTTCGGCATCCCAAAATTTTGGGACTCAATTTTTTTTGGTGGAATAATTTCGGAGGAAATTGAATTCACGTATTTGGTATGCTATTCGAAAGTGAAGCAGTTTCGTGTTCGCGTAAATTTGGTATTCCTGTTGGGCACTATATATAGAGATTGTTAGCGGTTTACGCCAATAAACAAGATTTGTAGGAACGAATATAATTTTTTGATTGAATTTACAACCAAGGAATAATGTGGTCGAATGCTAGAAATAAGAGAGAAAACGTGTTTTTCATTAGCTCCAAATTTTAAACTTATCGGAAGAAACGTTTCATGAGCGTAATAATTTAAACAGTAATTGTTTAATTGAACGATAAAAGTATGGTTGTGATAAGTATTATTTCTGTTCTATACGGAAAGAGTGCAACGATGGAAAAGCTCCTGTGAAGTTCTGAGCAAAATGGTACATTCCATCGATAAAATAATTAAATTAATAATTAAAAAGTAAATGCTCCGTAGTAAATTTTTTCGAAAAGAAAACAGTTGCGGCAGAATAAATCGTACAGGATTAACGGAACGGAAATAAAAGTAGTCGAGTCGGTTGAATACCTCGGAATCACTCTTACGAATAACATGAACTGGAGCACGCATATCCGAAACATTTGTGCTAAAGCAATTAGAAAGCTCGGTTTCACTAGGCGTATTGTCGGTAGACGACGAAAAAGTTAGATAGCGATGTTATTTTTCATTTGTTAGGCCCCATCTGGAATATGCATCAAGTATTAAAAAAGTGCAAGAAACAAAACAAAACAAAACAACAAAAAGCAAGTATTACGAAAATGCTCTCAGACGCAGGTCGGGAATCCTTAAAAGATAGGAGATTAGAGGCTAGATTGCAATTTATTGATAATTTAGGGAAAGTACGTTTGCGGAAGATGTAGTCGATATTATGCGACCCCCCTGCTATCTTGTGCGATCCGACAATGAGCGTAAAATAAGAGAAATAGATGCTAGGACGAGTCGTTTTAAGAATTCATTCTTAACGGTAACAATAGGTTAAAAATATAGTCCGAACGCTCGGTGTTTTCACCCCCTGCCAAACGCCGAAAGGCGGCTTGCAGGGTANTTAGTACAACTCACATGATACCAAAGTTCACACTTAATGCACTGACACCCATGCCTCAACTTCCTACTGCACGCCTTGCACTTTAGTTCCGGAGCACCCTTACTGGCCATCCCGCTGATAACTTTCACTAAGGAGCCACAAAAACACACGTCCTTCCCCTTCGACTACCTGAGAGCTAATGATAGTCCGAACGCTCGGTGTTTTCACCCCCTGCCAAACGCCGAAAGGCGGCTTGCAGGGTATTTATGTAGATGTAGATGTAAAAAAGATAATTTCCATGGATACGTTTGATTATAAACTATTCCCATCGACAACCAACATGAGTGGTTTGAATGGGAAATATTGGCATTGACAAACTCGTGGAGAAGATTGTTTACGGTTTTATATTTGTTTTAGCAACCGTTTGTGTTATCAACGTATAAATAGAATCTATTAATTCTGCCTCGACTTGTGGTAGTTCTCCATTATAAAGAACACGGAAAAGAACACGGAAAAGAACACTTCTGCTGTACCACAATAATTTTATTTAATCAGGTGATGATGACTTAAAGGGTGGTAACCATGGTCTTATAATAACATTATTGTGGTAACGGTAGAAGTTTATTATTTATAATGTATAAATACTTAACATATAAGGTAACTCCGTTTACCTACTCGGAAACACCTCGAGTTGTAAATGATTCTAGATTCTGATGCGAATATTTGGGAAGCATATTTTACGTACAGATACGTCTATTCAATCCAGAATTCACTCTAAAACGCACTCATGTTATGGAACAGTATTGCTATTTTATTTTTCCTCTAAATCTATTATTCTTTACTATCTGCCGGTGCGAAAATTAAATATAGAACACGACCACGTTATTTCGTTTTTCTCTCTCACGTCAGTGCTTGATTTAGGGCTTTTTGTTTCGCGGAAAGAATGCCACAGGAGTTGTGAAAAAGTTGTAGCGTTGGGGCGGAAATGTGTCTTTCCGAGAACCTTGACAACGTCACTCTTTACTGTCACGTTTTTGTATACGTTCCTCCAATCCAAGCGGCGAGTCACCTCTCTGAGTAGGGGTTAACCCCAAGTAAAAAGTGCGTATCAAGTTTATTCACTCTATAAGAGTTACAATGAGTATTGTAAGGTAATGACAAAAATATATTACTATTACTAGAGAGGGTTCCTGTGTAGCCAAGTGGGCAACGCGTTCAACTTCGGCGAAAGCGGTCTTCGGTTCGATTCCAAATGGGGGTTTTCTTGTGAAATGACGTAAGCTGTCGAAGCACTTTTAATAATATTACTACTACTAAGTATGGAGACTTAGAAGCGATTAATTTCTATAGTACATCTCTCGAGATAATAATCTAGGTCCAAAGAACATGAACCTATGTTACAAACATATGGCTTCATTCGCCAAACCGGATTAAAGTTACCGGATGAAATTAACCGAATTTGTGACCGGTAACTCGTATCGGTTCAGATTAAAGTTACTGGATGAAGTTAACCGGATTTGTAACCGGTAACTAGCATAGGTTCAGATCGAATTTATCAGATGAAGTTAACCTCACCTGTAACCGGTAACTGGTACCGGTATTCGTAATTCGTAAATAAGAGATTGTTATAGAAGATATTAGGAATAAAAAGGTTACAGTTGATCATCGTAATGGATCGTAATAGTACGTAGCAACGGTTAAATAACAATGCTTCATTATTATTACTGTGTATTAATATCATGATGGTTCTAAAATTAGTAGGTTACCATTGTTATATAACCATTGTTATGTAACCATTGTTATATAACCATACGATCCTTAAAGTCAGGTTATATTGATATCATGATTGAAAGAAAAACTTTGTAAGTTCCAGTAGTAAGTTCCAAAAGTAAGTTTTTCTTTCAACTATGGCTTTCCACGAAGTCACGCCTTCCAATATTGATTTCATGATATCATGATGGTTATAAAATTAGTAGGTTACCATTGTTACATAACTATATTTACTCAATATCCTAAAATTCATGTTTACAAAATATCTCTAAAATACGTTATCTGATTTGCGTAGATTTGGAGGCACGTTAGCGGACGGTTTCCATATATTTCTCACCACCAACTGAACTACCTCGCTCGCTGAATGATTTAACGCAGCTCGCTCAAGTGCCGCGGCGTTTTTGAGAGCTCAAGTTCCATTTTTAGTCGCGTATTTGTTTTGGAGCCAAACGAATTATAATGAAGGACGGAAGTGAGGTGAAGTCTGTTGAAACAGATCAGAGCGATGAAGTCAAAGCGCCATCTGCGCAGTCGGCGACTGGCGAGCGTCTTTCAAGTGCGATCCCTTTTGGAAATAGATCCCTAAGCGCTCGGATATTGCAAACTTTTATTGCTGCTGGCGTGCGGAAATATATGCGCTGCGATCGCGAATTTGGATGTTTTAGGAGGATTTAATTTCCTTTCGCGAATGTCAGACACTGTTTATAGATTCCCTGTAGTGGGAAAAAACGTTGCATTATTGTAATTAATATTTTATATTTTACTGTATGATTTTATAGCTCAGTATTGGAATAATTGTAAAATACTAATAAGTTACCACCGGGTTACCAGTCCGTCTGNTAAGATTGAAGGTTTTGCGATATGTTATGTTTACATGACGTTCGTATTTAATGCAGTGATAACATTTTGTTCTTTTTATAAGGGAAGATTAACTGACAATGAGACAATTGTAACAATGAGTCGACTAGTGATAGTTATGATTGTTTCCTATTCAATTGTCGACACAGAATGACTGGAACACTGTAATTGTATTATTGTAACCAAACGTGGTGATTATCTCGTTAAACAAGATTTAATCGTCGTTTGTTGCTGTGAACAGGTACGACTTTCACTTTTCACTTCCACTTTCATCGGTTCCCATCGATACATCATTCGATAACTTAATCACAGTGAAAAGCATTCTGCGCGATGTTTACTTTTTCGATTACTATTTTGTGTGTGAACATTACTGACAAATTAAGGAAGTAAACATTGAAATACTTCATGTTAGTACGAATCGTTATAACTCAGCATTTGATGTTTTGGAATATATTTGCCACCACATCCGGCCAAATAAATTAGGCCTCATCTTGAGTGTACACGCAATGCATGGGGCCATGCCTACAAGTGTTGTTTTCGGGAATTAGAGAAGGTACAACGAAAGTCGATACGTTTCGTAAAAATTTGTCACGATAAAACAAATTGCGTTGCTCAGGTGTTTCAGAAAGTATGGTAGAAATCTCTAGAAGATGGAACATTTTAACAAACATAGAATTTACTCGATAAATTCAGAGAAAGTGCGCCCTTTAAGAAGTTGTACTAGATATTATACCCGATATATATTATATATTGGAGACAAAGGGGAAGTTACGTATTACCGATTTCTGGGAATCGCCCAATGCACATTTCGGAAAAACTTCCATTATCAAGGGTCCCACAAAGGGAAATATTCTTTTCTTTCAAGGAATTTGGGAAGATCCCTATGCACATTTCAGAGACAATGCCTCCATTATCAAGGGCTTCACTATAGGAAAAATATATTTTTTTAAGCTTCCCGTATGTCTTTAAACATGGATTCCGCCTGCCTATGTACGGCTTACGGAGTGTTTTAAAAGCCTTTAAGTCCTCTCAGTTACATAGGCAAAAGAATCAGCGAAATAGATGCTAGGAGAAGTAGCTTTAAGAATTCATTTTTTCCACGAACGAAACAAGAAAGTAGTCGATTAGAAAAGTAGAGTCATGGTGCATGCACCCTCTGCTACAAGCTGACAGGCGGTTTCAAAGGTACATGATGTTGTAGAAGGAAGGAGTTTATTTCAAGAACATCAAAGGAATTTAACGTTGGGTTGGGTTTGGGTTTAACGGACGGAACTATTTCGTCTTTTGAATGCTTCCTCTAATTGATAACAAATTTACTTTGTATTCATTATCCGATAACTTTAAAATATGTTCTAGTTTCTGCCCTATTGTTAGAAAGAAAAATAATTCTTCCAAAAATTTCGTTTTACGCTCGGCATGATTTTGCACAATCAAAATTCTATTCACGAAATTAAATGCCTAATCCCTCCTACCTCTGGCTTGTATTTCTTAGTGTTAATATTAATATATAAGTCTTTGACGTTGCTCTCCTTTCTTGCCAGAACATCCATTCATCAACTGCTTGCTTCAGTAGTTTCATGAGATTTCTCACAGCAATGCATATTGAATGCCTCTCTTTGCGAAATATGTTGTCTTTAGAATACCGAGCATTAAAATATCAAAGGATTTTACTCGTCTGGTAATTTTCTATGCCTCTTAAACTTCATGTTTCATGTTTATCTATAAATTTAGCATGAAAATGGGAGGCGATTTTTTACTTTAGGTAATTTTGAGCATTTTGACTTCTTTTGGTTTATCTTGCTAAATATAGAAGCGCATTTAGTCTATTGGTAAATGGGGTATTGTCTTACGTCGCGACGTTTGTTATTAAAATTCGCTAGTTCTTTGATCAAGTAACTATCCTGAATGTTCTAATCAAGTAAAATTTAAAATAAAAAAATGTGTACTAGTAAATTTTCTATTTTCTCATTCAGTTGAATTTATTTTATTAAATCGTAGCCGTTGCGTTTGATCCTCAGTTCACTAATCTGTCCGTTACTTGGTTACCCAAGCATGGATTTTACTACATTCGTTGGTTTCTTCTTGGTTGCTTTCTTTGGGGGTTCAAACATGTTATATTTACATAATTTGTACACTATTTAACCATTTACAGAGTAATTATTATTATTACTTTGCAAAATAAAGTCGAGTGATTTATGTAAAAAATGTATATTTGATGGATAGAGATGAGAATAGTTCCACATTACTATTCTGTAGAACACTGAACCATTACTAAATACTTACTGCTTAACTTAATTTAAATAGAGGAAATTTGTATTCCATACCCTACGCAGTGCATAAGCGGTGTTACATACATATGCAGCCCTTTGCAGTTTGTAGGGCTTCAGATGGCCAACTTTAATTTACTAGTAGAAAGATCTCAGGCTTTCCTGGTGGATAGTGTGTAGAAAGGTTTCTCGGGTTTCCAACCAGGTTAATTCAGGTGACATAGTTGTCGCCAACGTTTCGATGACAAACTCTGTCATCTGTTTGTCATCGAAACGATAACTATGTCACCTGAATTAACCTGGTTGGAAACCCGAGAAACCTTTTTAATTTACTAGTATCAGTAGTAGTATTTTTAAAAGTGCTTCCACAGCATTTCGCACATAGGCCTCCCCAGGGATCGAACCCGGGACCGCTTTCACTGAAGTCGAACGCGTTTCCCACTTGGCTATTCGGGACCCTCCAATTTTATTCAACTCAAACGGCTTCGAATTATCATCACGAAAATCCTTAATCAAAGTTATTGTCATTAATTACTTAACATTTAGCCGTTTAATCTATCGTTAGCATCTTTCCGAACGCACGTGCCAATTTATTAAAATAATTCATTATAAAATTTTAGTGAAACTCTTAAGATCCAATGCATCGCGGTTACCGAGACTAAAATATTCTCGTGACACGTCGCTTGCAGGACAATAAATCAGTCGCAGCATAAATCCCTGAAACCTGATCAGATTTTACTTTTACTCTTCTCCGGAGCTCATAACCCTGATTTATTCCTCTTCTTTCCTTCCGCACTTCTCATTTATCTCACCATTATTCATCGAGATGTCCCTCCCCGCTGTCTTCCTTGTTAGTTTGCATCTAATCCGAAGGGTATCTGTGATGCGGGAACTCCCTCTCCCGTTCCAGGCTCATTTAACACCCCTTTTAATAATCTCGCTCTAAACCCAATCCTGCATTTACGAGGTTATGGAGCAGTGGATTCGCGGACGAAAATTTCGTCTTTCTTTCCGGACGCTTCCCGATGCGCGGGGTAGGCAAGGTTTTTAATGGAAAGCTTTTGATTAAAACGGATAAGCCCCGTTTCCACGGCAAATAAGTACGATAAAGAGGTTATTGTGGGGAAATTAGGTTCCGCGGTGCATATTTTCGTGTTTTGGTGGTTAAATAGACTCGTTCCGCGATGACGGGGTGTCTGTGGGACATGTTTTTGAAGTGTGTGTTTCCATGATAATATGATTCAATGGAAACAGTGTGTTTCCATGGTAGCATATTACCATGGAAACACACACACTGGATAAATTCTGATTCCCATCGCAGTAGTCCACGTATCAGTTGATTTATGTTTTGAATACCTTAGTATAAATATATGCCTTAGAGTATAAGAATGGAATGCCCTTTTATTATGGGAAACGTTTCTTTGTGGACCTGACTAATTAGTAAGCATCACCGAGGACATCTTCAGCACAATTTACTCTTCGTAGGTCATTAATTCCTTCATGGATTACGGTCGTGTTATGGAATCAATCCGCAGTAGCAGTTGATCAGCTTTCATCCAAGTTTGGCTACTCCTTTCACATTAACGTGTTTGGCAATCGAGTCACCAATTATCAACGCATTTTGTTTAGCTAGTTGATTGGTATCAACATTTGATTTTACACTACGTGTCAAGTTTCGGCTCTTCCTTTGGGAGGAATTCGCAAGGATACTTCCTCTGAAGGCGTGTACGCTAAGGTTCGTTTGCTGCAAATCACTGTTTGGCACGGAATTTAGAACATTAAATCGGTTTTTGGCCTGGGTAAACTTACACGTTTGACTCTGAGTTTGACTTGAGTAAAGTTATGGTTGCATTTACAATCACTGATTTCTCTTCAGCGGCTTGGGATGCGCTAGTCTGGTCTTTTCCAACTCAGACACGTTATTTTTGTAGAGCACCATAATTATTAAAATGACGTTTCAAATATTCAAATTACTGTAAACCATGGTCGAAACTACGTCAAGAAGGTGTAAACATCAGAAAAGAATACAACCAATTACAGAAATCCTTTAAAAACTGCGCCAGAGATGCGATCAAGTTAAAAAAACAAATCTCCTTCTTAGACGAGAATCATTTAAAGTAAGTATCTATGATGAAGTTATGGAATTTGTATATTTGAATATGCATACAGTTCATTTACTTCAGTGGTAGGGAACCTTGCTAATATGAAGCAAAAAGGCATCAAGATATTTTCCAAGATCTCTTAAATTTATAATCAGCCATATTTATCTGCCATTGAAAGCCAAAAGTTGAAACTTTAGGTTCTGTTTCCGAATCTATAAAAGATTTTTTCCGAGATTTGACGAGAAAGTTCAATGCGAGATCATCACACCATCCTATATATGATTTCAAACTAGTAAACAGTTTTTAATAACTCGGGTAGATCAATTTTAAAATATATAACTTTATGTTTTTTATCCGGAAGCTGAATTAAGTTCTAAACGAGTTCCAGTACGGTGAAGATGGCTGCCTTAATATCAACACAAGCGCAACCATCCGAGGTTACTCACAGCAACAAGTAAATAAACGAACTCCTGAAACAATAAGATAAACAGACATATATTTCCTGTCTCATGCGTAACTCATCATATTCGTTCCTGAAGTTTAGATTAAACTTAGCCTCGCAGAAAATAATTTATATCAAGGTAAATCGGGAACTAATTCTGCATGGGACACCTTTGACCTTACCAGCATCTGAATTCGGAAGAAAAACTAATTGAATTTGCGATTAATTGGATCGTAGCTGTTGAAATATCGTGCGATGTGAATCGTCTTAATTAGTTCCAACGTATTAGTTGACATTTTGACTATTTAAAGGAAAATAAAAACGTTCGAATAATAAATGACGATATTCTACGCTATCTCCAAGTGTAAGTGATCTTTGGAAAAGCATAATTAATTAAAATATTTTTGTGTTTATTAGTTACTAATATTATATTGTTTAAAGACGTCCATCCTAATGCTTGTCATATAGATGGAGCTGTGTTGATATACCAATAGAAAACAGATTCAATTGTCCAATACATAAGAGGGTTAAAGGAGCTATTACGTTGAAATGAGAAAACTGTTTGTAGCGCAGCTTTCGGTAAACTCATGAGTAGTTGAACGTGACGTTGTGAAAGAGATGTGAAGTGATGGGTGGAAAGTAAAGAAATGAAGATTCTCATGGAGTGTTTTCGTTTATTAAAAACGATCAATGTATTGAACATTTCACCTCAATCTTCGAATAGTGAGAGCTTCCTTCTGCTGAATATTTCCCAATTCACCCCACACTGAAACGACTGATTCGATAATTTTCCTCTGGTATTCCGGATGTAGTCTAAAACGTTACTTAGCCGTGTCCTTTTACAATGCCTTGGGCAAAGAATACAATAGCTGAATGAAGCGGCTCCCACAATAAAGCGAATTTTTATGGAAAATGAGCAATAGATAATTTTCTTTTGGCCTTTTATTAAATCATTAATCATAAATATGAATTATATGGTATAATATTATGAAATGAGAGGAGATATAAATAGAAATTTTTAAATAAATTCATATGTTTTACTGTATATGTAATAAGAATTTTATTATTCAATATCTCAGGAGAAGCCTCTGTTTTGTTATTATGCACCTCTACAAACACAGCAGAAATATTCATTGCAGATGTAGGATTGCTTTTGTTTCGTATTACAAAAAAGACAAAAGACAAATATCCGGTGACTAGTGGCTATTGTCCTTCCGGTTAATCATTGGCACAAGTGAATGGTCAAAATCATTTTTTTCGTGAAATTTTTTATTTTTCAATTTCATTTCTTCAACATCCTCTAAATATTTTTTGCCTTCGTATCATAGTAAATGTTCTTTTTTAGAGCATAGTGGTAAAGATCAGCAACTCATTCATACCAGTGGTATATGTAGAGAATTAATAGTGGCAATTTTAAAAGTGCTTCGATAGCGAAGGTCATTTCGCACGTGAGCCCCCACCAGGAATCGAACCAGGGACCGCTTTCACCGAAGTCCAACGCGTTGCCCACTTGGATATCTGGGAGCCCCCCTTTTATATCTAAACCATTCAGAAAAACAGAATTGCCTAACTCACGCCGAAATGCTAGATACTGATGTAATTTAAAATCTATACCTCAATTGTCGGAGAACATACGGAGTAATTAGTTTCTGGTGACACTGTTGGAATATTTGAGTAGTTTAAAATTTTCACAATCACAATTTAGTGTAAATCTGAATTTTCGCTTTGAATTCTCGGAAAAGGCATTTCTCTGAGAGGCCTTACTGGGCACAAACTGAGCACATATAAAAATAACAGCCGATAATATAAGGCAGTCTTAACTTAAGGATAGAAATTAAGAGGGATTCCCTTCTTTGAGTACCGCTACTCTTACTTTCGAAAGTTACACAAAGAAATCGTTACCCACATGGGCATCCGGAGGTACCAAAGTAGGAATTTCATTTGTACCCTGAAATGTACTCCCTTCAAGTCAATTCAAGAACTAGACTAGTCTCTTGTTCCAAGTCTCTCATTTCCAAACAAATACAATAAATTAAACCTACTATGGCACTATAGACTTCTATGGTAACGTATGCACCAACCAACCACCAACAATTATGCAAGTTCAAGAAGCTCATGGAATAACCCTAAGGAATAACTTAACATGGAGTACCCACATCCATGAGATACGTGGAAGAGCACTTAAGAAACTCGGCTTCGTTAAGAGAATAGTCGGTCGGAGCGAAGAAATAGTTCGCGAGGGATGTTATTTTGTGTTAGTTTGACCTCATCTTGCGTATGCGCTTACCCACAAAATTTTTATTCTCGAATAGGAAAAGGTGCGGCGAAAGGCGATACGTTTTGTGAAGAGTTGCTACGAGAAATCAGTGGGCGTTACTCAGATGCTTCGGGACGCAGGATGGGAATCCTTAGAAGTTAGAAGATTCAAACACAGGATTGATTTACTGGATAAGTTTAGAGAAAGCACGTTCAGAGATCATGTAACCGATATAATGCGTCCATCTAATGGATCATCTTCGCGTACCGTTCGCGGAAAAAATGAGTTCTCGATTCGATTCGTTCCAGTATCTATTTCCCTGTTGGTGGTTGGTTGCTGCATACATTCCCATAGAAGTCTATTGTGCCATAGTGGGTTTAATTTAGTGCATTTGCTTGGAAATGGGAGATTTGGAACAAGAGTCTATAAATTGGTGGAGAAAATGAATTCTTGAAGCGACTTTCTTTAGCATATTATCCTGAACTTCTACTGAACTCCTGAACTTGGCTGTTCTACATTTAACAATTATACAATACAGTATGTCTTCATTGAGCCAAATTGGGATTTGAGAGTCCAATCTTCCATTTAACCCTTGTCAAAAGTGTGTATGGATACGAAATGTAATAAGATGTAAGATAATAACTGCAATATACATTTTTAACAAGCTCAGTGGAAATAGAAATGAAAAGAGGAATGAAAGAATGGTTCTGTGGAGAAAAAATCGTGATTCTTTTAAACCACAGAAAAAATGTTTCCACTGCAGAAAAACACCCACATAGAGAAGAGGGTGGGGGAGAAAGACCTGCGAAAGTTGAAGGATGGAGTAAAGTAAAGAAAAATTAAATAAAGGATCATATGCAGCAAATATCAGAACATAATAATTTTTTGTCGATAAAATTTGAACATAAAAGAATTTTGATTTTAATTACTTTTACTAATTCTTTAATGCTATTCTCTGTGAAAAATCTAGTGAAATAATAGTAAATAATACGTTATTCTTGTTTAAAAGTCTATAAAACTACCAATTTTCATCGAAATCTTTCCAGCCAAGACTTGGCACTTTCCTTGCGATACGAAAACGAAAGCTTCAAACAGGCTAATCGGTAGTAATAATTCGAAGTTACAAAGTTTAGGATTCTGCTTGGTTGTTCTATCTGATGCATTATACTGTCTCCACGCAACTGGGTTTCATCTTCCGCTGACACGATTCGCAGTTTCCAGTTAAAAACGGCTGCAATCTCTCATTCCCTGTTTTCACGAATGTCAGGCGCATGGATGGCTATAAATTTTCCGACGCGTACGTACATATATATTTTTTGGAGAGAGAGCCGCGGGAGAAATTTATTGTATATTTTTTCGAAAAAAAATTGAATGTCCGTTGACCCTTTACAGAAGAATGGGATGATTATTTTCCATACATTCAACTATTGAAAGCAATGTTCTTGGCAATTTATTCCTATGTCATGTTAACCTAGCCCCGATTCGACCTTCGGTATATAATAAATCGTAGGTATTCGTTTCTTTTTTCATTTTTTCTCAATGAATCATCACAGTGACGGGTTTACGATGAAGAAATTACAGATATGTATATGTTTTCATTAGAGTACAATATGTTTACTGTTACATGATCTTATGATATGGGTGGCCATATTTAGATTTCATGTATTTTTCACTTAATGGTCATTCGTAAAAACTAAGTTTTCGCAGGTATTGCAATACATTAAAAATACATTTGGATACATTAAAAGTAATTGCACCTAAAATGTCCTAGTTATAGCAATAGAATATATACAGAGAAGTTTACCATGGCGAATATTTTGCAGATACTGGATATCTCAGTCCTTAAATACGTAAATATGTGTGTCCTCCCGGATAGTCAAATGGGCTGCGCGTTCGCCTTTGGTAGAAGCGGTCTCGGGTTCGATTCCCGGTGGGGGCCCATATGTGCGAAATGACCTTAGTCGTGGAAGCACTTTTAACAATACTACTATAAATAACAATAAAATGAAGGGTAGAGGTGGCCCTTGTCTTTAAAGGCTCTCAAAAGGATTTCTAAAGATGTTCTGACTAGATAATAGACTAATGACAAGATGGCTTAATTGGTTAAAACATCCACCCGGAAAGTGGAAGATTCCTGGTTCGATCTCTGGACCTGTCAGACATATTCATATACTAATCATTGTTTAAAGTTAAGGATTTATTTGAATCTTTCCACTACACCTTAACGAGGGTAAAAGCTTGGGAATTTCAGAAAGGTCATTTTCCGAGGAAACTCTAGAAGTCTCAAATTTTCTCGGCGAAAACTGAGAATTCTCAATTTAATCTTGTACGTTAATGATTGTGCTTATATTTCATAATCTTTGTTCGAGGCTCCCCGAAATGCTAGATACTGATGTAATTTAAAATCTATACCTCAATTGTCGGAGAACATACGGAGTAATTAGTTTCTGGTGACACTTTTTGAATATTTGAGTAGTTTAAAATTTTCGCAATCGCAATTTAGTGTAAATCTGAATTTTCGCTTTGAATTTTCGGAAAAGGCATTTCTCTGAGAGGCTTTACTGGGCATAAACTGGGCACATATAAAAATAACAGCCGATAATATAAGGCTGTCTTAACTTAAGGATAGAAATTAAGAGGGATTCCCTTCTTTGAGTACCGCTACTCTTACTTTCGAAAGTTACACAAAGAAATCGTTACCCACATGGGCATCCGGAGGTACCAAAGTAGGAATTTCATTTGTACCCTGAAATGTACTCCCTTCAAGTCAATTCAAGAACTAGACTAGTCTCTTGTTCCAAGTCTCTCATTTCCAAACAAATACAATAAATTAAACCTACTATGGCACTATAGACTTCTATGGTAACGTATGCACCAACCAACCACCAACAATTATGCAAGTTCAAGAAGCTCATGGAATAACCCTAAGGAATAACTTAACATGGAGTACCCACATCCATGAGATACGTGGAAGAGCACTTAAGAAACTCGGCTTCGTTAAGAGAATAGTCGGTCGGAGCGAAGAAATAGTTCGCGAGGGATGTTATTTTGTGTTAGTTTGACCTCATCTTGCGTATGCGCTTACCCACAAAATTTTTATTCTCGAATAGGAAAAGGTGCGGCGAAAGGCGATACGTTTTGTGAAGAGTTGCTACGAGAAATCAGTGGGCGTTACTCAGATGCTTCGGGACGCAGGATGGGAATCCTTAGAAGTTAGAAGATTCAAACACAGGATTGATTTACTGGATAAGTTTAGAGAAAGCACGTTCAGAGATCATGTAACCGATATAATGCGTCCATCTAATGGATCATCTTCGCGTACCGTTCGCGGAAAAAATGAGTTCTCGATTCGATTCGTTCCAGTATCTATTTCCCTGTTGGTGGTTGGTTGCTGCATACATTCCCATAGAAGTCTATTGTGCCATAGTGGGTTTAATTTAGTGCATTTGCTTGGAAATGGGAGATTTGGAACAAGAGTCTATAAATTGGTGGAGAAAATGAATTCTTGAAGCGACTTTCTTTAGCATATTATCCTGAACTTCTACTGAACTCCTGAACTTGGCTGTTCTACATTTAACAATTATACAATACAGTATGTCTTCATTGAGCCAAATTGGGATTTGAGAGTCCAATCTTCCATTTAACCCTTGTCAAAANCGCTTAGTCATTAACATTTCAAATACTGCCCAGAGCCAAAGCGACATTTCTGATTTACACAGTCCTTGATTATAGCATTTGAACATTTATGTCAAAACGACAATAAATTATCATACAAATCACCATAATATCTTAATAAGGATACAATTATTGATAATAAGTTCATAGACTGATAAAGTATTTAATTATTTGAATTATATTCTAGATTTCAATGTGTGACATTTACTTAGGCACGTTGTTTTTAACTAATAATTCTTCGACGTTGAAATTTTATTCGAGGAATTTCCTTTTATTCTTTCATAAATTAGACATTAATCTTTAAGGATAATTTTCAAAAACGTTTCCATTGCTTTTAAAACTTTCCAAATGTTGAAAAACGTTTCAATTCCATTTCAATTTCACTTTTGTCGATGTTTCGCCCATACTAATTAATTACAGATATTTACGGAGCTGTAAGTAATGTTTTTTTCTGGTAATTCTTAAGTTCTTAATTTAAACTTTCGGATAACAGTATGGAAGGTAATGAAAATCAATTAATATTCTAAGCAATATCAGTATACACAAATTTCGATATCTGGCATTTAATGCGTTTTGTTTCCCTGAAAACATTTAGAAGTAGTTTTGATTTAATGAGTAAGTATATTTTAAGCAAGTAGCCAGCTTTAATTACATTAATTTACATCACGGTTGGTTATAAACATTCCAAATATTGTGTAGAATCAAAGCGACATTCCTGATTTACACAGTTCTTGGTTTTAACGTTTGAACGGCAAAGCCACTCTAAACCATAATTTACTTAAAATATGTTAATTTAATCTTAGATTGTTAAATTATATAATAATTTGACCATCACTGTGAAGTAATTTTGATTTGAAAGCGTCACATTTACTAACGCTTAAAATTGATATGAGGAATTTCGTATTATTTCACATATTCTTTCGAAGTTGCCTCAACATTAATTCGGAAGAATGTTTCAACCCAATGAGAATAACTTAACCTCATTATTATCCCATAAAAGTATTACTTTTATATTCTCAACGCGAAAAGTAACAGGAAATTTATTTGTAAATATTTACGTTGCTATAAATAACGTTTGGTTGCTACAGACGCTTAAAGATATGTAATAAAAAACAACGACATTCCCTCACCCCTTCTTTCTGAAGCTTGTTTATTCATCCGAGGCAACAATGACGGTTGCTGTAGCGAGTGCAAAAAATTCAGAACATTTCCATTAAATTTCGAAATAAAAGCAAAATTATTAAAAAAGTTGACACTAAAATGTGTAAACGCGGCAAGAGTAAGATTGGTTGCACATTTAACCTTCGAATGAACAAAGTTTGATGGAAATCCGTTCAAAATTAGGTATTTTAATCAATGAAGAAAGAAAGCATTGCACTCTCGAAAATGAAAAATCGCATGTAATCTTACGGAAACACATTTCTAGCTCTGGGGTTCGACTCCGGGTCTTTCCAGGGATAAAATCAAGTATGCCGGGGTTTCCAGCAATTAGAAATCCAACGCAGTTTACCGCGTGTCTCTAAATCTAACCGTTTCTAAGATAGGGAGGGGGACGGACGGAAGGACAGACGGATGGACACTTGGGAAATTATATATAATATGATATTGTAGGCACGCGTGGCCGCGAAGGCCGTGGCACGCGACAAACGAGCTTAAAACGAAAAAAAGAGGGAGAAAGTGATGGCAAGAAGGAGGAGAAGCAAGGGAAGGAATAAAGGGAAGGACAGGACGGCGCTTACCGAAGTGGTCCTATTTTCTTCCCGTGGCGTCGTCTTCTGGTCTTCATGAAGAAGTGACACGGCGTACTTTCGCCGGTATTCCCCCTTGTATCCCCCAGAATTCCTTGCGCCAGGTAAGGAAGGTTAAGATGGAGATTTGAATTAAAATGAAACGCGAACTTGCGCGAACAGATATGATATGATGTAATGATTAAAAAAGTATATTTTGATCATTAAAATTTCTCCATTTTTAAAGATTGCAGCGGTATTTTTATCTAGTCGAATATTTTGGACGAGAAACCAGCTAAGAAATAGCAGTTTTCGTCGCGTCATAGAAAAAACATTAATCAGTAAATGGTTGGAAAGCAGGGTCTCGCAGCGTGGTAAAACGTTGGTGAAGGTACAAGTTCCAATTGTACGTGCCCTGTTGGGCATAGATTCCCAACGGGCGTTAACAGCCCCTGAGGAGTATTCCGTCTATTTAGAGTGGGGAGGGTTTGGATAAACAAAGGACTTGATGGGAGTACACAGAGGAAGAGCTTACTGAGTTTTACTCGTTTTTTTGCGAAATTAAATAAAGAAATAACGGTCTCTAGGCAACAACGGTGTCGAATCCCTTTTAGGGAGATTGCGATCTATTATATCAGATGAGCCTAAACTTTTTACTCAGTGGGTATTTTACGAGTTATCTCGTATTCAGAGAACTGCGGTCTGAATTTGTTTATGAATGTTCTTAAAGAATATTTTTTATATATTTATCGAATATTCTTTTATTTCTCGAAATTATGACGTCTAATCAATCCAACAGTTACTAATTTGAATTGTATTAAGCTTGTAGAGAATCATGGGCAGTGGCAAAGCAAGGGGGGGTTCAGGATCATAACCTCCCCCCCTCCTAAGAGGGTTAAACTCTGTTTAGAAATATACCACAATTTAGTTCCCCAATCTCGGAAAGATCAATTACCTTGCCACATAACCGTATTAATTTCCTCGTTTTCTATCCATTAATTTTTTTAAGGGAAATTTTTATCGTCTCTACTCTTGTAGCGTTCATGACTATGACGACCCCTGCAAAATAGGCATATTTTCGTTCTCTAAGCTGTCTCGGACAACCCATGGATATATTCTGGCTGCACCCATGATCCTGGACGATACCAAATTTCAGTACATTACTTGTTTTATGAATATTACTCATACGCCGCTAATTAGTTACCTATGATTTACGTTACCAATAGATTCGCGAACTGCATTAAAATATGTGGGCCGTAGTCTGTGCCCCAGTAGTTTGCTGCGTTACGGTTTGGAGTGTTAATTTTAGTCATATGACCTGCTTAAAGGATTTGGTCATTCCCTATAACATCGTTGTCGTACTGTGATGAAAGCTGAACGACGAGAGATGTAACTTCATTAAGATGCTTCAGAAGGTAGGATGGGAATCTTAGAAGTTAGAAGATTTAAACAAAGGATAAATTTACTGGATAAATTTAGAGAAAGCACGTCAGGGATGACGTAGCCGACATAATGCGTTCACCATGTTGCATAGGCCGTTCTGATACAGCGATAAAGATCATGGAAATAGACGCTAGATCGAATCGTTCCAACGAATTCCAACGAATCGTTCCACGAACGAATTCATGAACTCATTTTTTCCACGAACGATATGCAAAAGTGATCGATTAGGGAAATAGAGTCATGGTGCACGCCGAAAGGCGGCTTGCAGCATACTTACATAGATAAAGAAAAAAGCTGTATTTATTGAAACAAGCGGTATACAGCTCAAGAAAACTAGGGAAAAGATGTTGTAGTAGCTCTCTGGAGGCTAAACTGACGCAAACCATGGCTCGCTGGCTACATTTGGCCCGGAGGTCAGCGTAATTAGCTCAGCGAGTTATTGGCATATGTCTGCAATTTCAAATTTCACTATGGTATTGCTCATCAAATAATCAGAAACTTCATTAATTATGGGATTCTGCGCGATACTTAACTTACCATAATTGATATTTATGTCGATTTGCATTTTTACGCTATTGATAAAAATAAGCGTCTTTATTGACTTTGTTCATTAGAAAATATGTCTAAATTTCTTGTGTTTGGAATCAAACAAATATACTAAACACCCTACCTGTACTGACATTGCTCGAAGTATGTTTACGAAATTAATCGAGCCGAGGAAACAATACACTGCTAGTTTCCCTTAACTAAACGAGCCGCTCTGCGTTGTAGTACACGCTCTAGCTTCAAGATCAAACCGTTCTCCTGCGGATTCCACACCGCGCAACAGTACTCAAGCAACGTTAAACTAGTTAAATAAATAAATAAAATATAACTAGGCAAATTCGTCTATGCTCTAATAGGCATGAGTAATCTTTTTAAACCATTTTATCTTTTAAAATACTACTTTTAATGACCTACCCTACCTTAAAACTAAGTTAGCACTAACCGCCTCTAACGCGAACATGTGGTTACTACGATACCACTAAGATACAACAGAGAAGTTAAAAATCCAGAAGTTCAACCTAAACAAGTAAATTGTGAAATATGACCTAAGCTGTCGACGTACCTTAAACAATAAACATCAACAACACGTGCCTACCCCCGCTCCCCCAAGTATGAAAATACTTCCTAAATCACGTAGTTAAAGTTATGAAATCTCAATTACTCAATAGCTTGGAGAAGCTTCTTTCGCGCATCTCACTACTTAGCTAAACACACCGCTGCCCACGAAAGAACTGGGAATGAAATATCAGCAGCGCCGTAGTACACACAATCGCCGCAGCCTCAGTTAACGTCCCACCTCTATATCACGAGAAGTATAAGAAAGAGGCAGAGGCTTCATCCGAAGATTCTTAGGAGTATAATATAGACGCTCATTTAGTCACGACCCGCCGGGGCTTGTGTGCTTAAGCGTAGCACATGTGCTTACATGGACTTGGAATAGATTGTCAGACCTCCACGCTAAGGCACTCGCTACCTGGAACTTTGCTTCCTTTTTTCTCCGTGCGTGTCCAACGCAAATCGCGTCGTTAAGGCGACGAAATTTCGCTTCGTCACGACTTTCATCTGGAACGCTTCCTTTCCTCCAGATGGCAGGAATGGAGAATACGGACTAAAATGATCCTTCGCGTCGAAAGGGAAGACGGACGATAATGCAAAGGGGTTTTCGAAAAGAGAAAGAGATTTTTCCGGCCCGTGCGGGACAGGGAAAGGTAGCGGAGCTAAATTAGAGGCTTAAAAAAAGATGGAAGAGTGATGAGCTCCATCGCACACTCTAAGATATCGGCTTCCATCGGAAGACGATAAAGGCACGTCGAAGCAAAGTCACGGAGAGCAGACAAATTGTTGCGCGATATGGAATTCGAGACTTACCTCTCCAGCGAAAAGGTACGTTTTTTCCCTCCATCAGAATCCCTGGGTGCGTAAGCTCCTCACGTTGTTTGAAGAGTAGGCGATCTATCTTCGGATGCAATCGATTTCAATACTTGTTCATTCCTTGTGATCGATCGTGCGAATTACTGCGGAAGAATCTGACGATTAAATCCCGGGGGGTGTACTTTATAAGTATGATTAATGTCTGTGAAAGTTTTCACCCCGAAGGTCGGTCTCGAGCTCTTTCTCTCCACCATTAGCTACTGAAAGCTTTGGCGAGGGAATGAGGCTTATTAGGTTAGGTAGGGAGTGAGGTAGTTCCTCAATGAGCCGAAATGCTACGAGTAGTAAAAGTGCAGCACAATGAAAAAATGGATAATAATTTTCAGTGAATTAAAAAAGGAGTGATAAAGATAAATTCCATTAGTCATCGTCATTGACACCCTTTCATATTTTCACAAACAAGAGCCGTGCGTACGCTAAAATAAATGAAACGTACGTTTTTCTCTATCCTTTATTAAAAGACAAATGAAAAATTTTCCATTTATCAAAATATGCCTTTAAAAAAAGTTTGAAAAACAACGCAAACTTTTAAAATCACACGATGGACCAGAGATATCCGCCACGGACAATTCACTTATACGTGTATTCACAGTAAACGATAACATTATATTGAAAATGATGCTTGCACGACTGAACACAAATCAAACTTGCCGAAACATATTTGATGCCGCCCATCTTTTCTAACCAGTAAATATAGTTTTGGCGTTTTTCATGCGTATTTTGATTTGAGAGGTAATTCAGGAAAAGAATATTCTGGTACAAATTATCTTCGTAAACCGAGGTTTAACTGAATTTGGAATTCTGTTTGGTTTCTTGTTCATTTCGTTCTCCCTTTATTCGTCCAAGGAATAAAAAAAGTGCATTCCAAAACAATTCCGAAAGGGAAATACTTCGAATTTATTATGAGGGAGTTTATTGTAAGGATGTGATTGATTTCGCTAATGTCGATTGATCGATCTATCGACGTAAATCGATAATTACCGTTCTCTTGGTCAAATTCAATTATGTTCTAAAGAAAACTTGAGGTATTAGCTATCGTTAGTCTTTTGATTAATCGACCAATATTTTATAACAATTTTCATACTAGTATGCTATAATTATAGCTACAATTATCATTAATAGCAATTATTTATAAATACTGTTAAGACTCCTGTAAAATCCCATAATAAGAGGAATTACGGAATTATCTACGGCTAAAATTTTTCTCCACAAAAGCTTTCTTCTATATTTGGCGCCACCGGTGTGTTATTTTCTTGATAGTAGATGCTCTTTGATTTAATATAATCTCTTTGACGGGAGTGTTTACAATCTTGATACGTTAATTTGAAAATTTATAGCACAATTATTTGAGCCTTATCTACTCTTTTAGAAAGGAATTTACTTTAGGGCATGATACCTGAATCGTCAAGTCGCTTTGCAATTCTCAAAAACGTAATAATGTAAAGGTGAATTTCAGAGTTGAATTTCATGCCCAAATTAGTGAGTGAAAAAATCCAACCAATGGGGATGACGTAGATTAACTTGATAACAAAATCTCATAAGTAAAAAATAAGGTCGTGAGCCAAATGGGATTATTTTCCTTGTGTACGTGAGAATATGCGCTCTGAAAATATAGAGGATAATTACACATCCTATTTTTGGGCCATCAAGTAAACTGAAATATTTTTTACTGATACCTACCAGGCGTTGAAAATAGGCAGTAGTTAAAAATAAATTCACATTGCTCATTGAAGCGCTGGAATCACCTTGGCTCGAAAGAATGGAAGCTTATTGAAAGAACTTAACCATTTGCGGTTTTTGCGGATTAATGGCGGAGCATATCCCTCAACGGAATGGCTTACTGCTTTATCTGATTAAGCGATAATTCTTCGGACCTCGTCTTCCATCACGCACCGACATTGAAGGCGCTATTTTTTTCCTAAATCACCATCATCTCCCCGCATTTCGTTAGTTAAAGATCTTCGGTCCTTTCACAATGTGAGTGGGCGATTAGAGAAGGAGTATCTTTTTGAAGTCTTTATCCTTTGCTAAGCCCTTTTTTACGGAATCAACTCCGCACGTCGGATTCCCAACGGTTTCCGGACCTTTTCGAATCGTTTTCGTTCCTCTTTTTTCATTGTTTTAGATCCTCGTTGCTAATCAACCTCTTTTCGGTTTCCGCGTCGACTCCCTGTTGAGCCCTTCTTTGAGTCTTTGCCTCCCCCCCTTCCCTTTCCCCTTTCAGCGTTTGCCGCCCCCTACCCGTTCCTGCGTCATCGGAAAAAGCACTTCATATCTTCCTTGTCCCGCCATTGATTGATGATTAGGCTCATCAATCAGGACTCTTGTTCTCGCCATTCAATTCCAATCGATATGGTCGATCAGTGCCCTCGTTATTGCTCATGACCCTCGACGGCCCTCTGCTTTGACCTACCTTCGAGTATCACGACCGAGCGGGCGCTTTAATGCTGAAAGAGGTCGATTCGGTCAGTGACGCGCGAAATCTATCGAGCAATCGTTTGAAATAATTCAGAGGCGGAACAGGCGGCGTTTTCGAGTTGTTTTTACGCTCCTCGACGCGGGCACAACTTGTTGGAATCTCAACGCCTCGCTGCCGGAGAGCGGTGATTCATTGCGGAGTTTTTTAAAGCAATATTTCATTATCAAAAAAAGCGTTGTTTCTAAAATATTTTTGCCTCTGAATCCCTTTGTGCTCTTAAATACTGCTGAGTACTCCCTAAAAGGGTTTGTCATGCGGGAATTGTGCGTTGATTTATCTTTAAACATAATCTGGTCTCGCTGTTCCTTTAAATTTAGTTAACACTAGGAGGACGGGAGTTTTGCCCCACCTATGAGGGGAAAGGGTCTTTTGAATCCCAGAATTTATAATTCCTATTCAAGAACTTATTTGCCTCTCATAAGCCAGATTTTTAGCAGTTCTTCAAGAATAAACCTTTAGGCAAACACTTACGAGATTATATACCTTTTAATTTATTTAAGTTTTAATTTATTAAACAAAACGCAGACCGATGTCCTAAATTTACAGTCTAACATATTCCAGAAAAATTTTCGTATTAAAACTGGACATATGAACCTCATGCTTTAGATATAAGTAATAGTAGGTCTGATGTATTGATAAAAGTCAGTCAAGTTTTAATAAAATTGCTATTCCTTCTGAAGACAAACATACAATACCACCTTTTCACTTTCAGGGAATAATCTCATACGAAAACGAGGGCGGAAAAAGTTTTCGAATCTTGAAATGAAAATTTCTAATATGTGGCTTATGGCCACGCCAAACGATGTATGGCATTTTTAAATTTATAAAAAAAACTTCTTTGCAGGGTTACCAACTTATTAATTTTGATAATTATAAATTGTTTTACAGTTATTTTCTCAGATAAATCTTGAGCTGATATCTCGAACTTCTCTCGACCGAAATTCTCGAACTCTCGAAGAAGTTTTCTACTCCTCATCCTACTAACAAGGGATTCTTTACCACTAAATCAAATTGATTTTAATGCTACACCGAAGGATAGGTTCTTTGGCTAAAGAAAGGACCAATATGTTCCATTTGTAACTAACACTTCCTATTTCCTCATCAACACGAATTTTAAAATAAAATTCATCAATCAAACTTTGAATAAGTGCTAATACATCGGACAAGTGAAGCAATGATAGCCGTACTGTAGTGGTAAGCGTGCTCGACGGCAGAGCTCTTGTACTCGAATTCGATCCCGGTCTGCTGATTTTTCGGTTCAGAGGCAGTTGGTCGAAGGACCGCCGGTCGATGTGACTACCCTTCGCGAGACTTTTCGTCGCTGAGACATTTGGTCGAAAGACTATTCGTAGCTGAGACAACTCATCGCGAGACTTCTGGTCGTTGAGACAACTAGTCGAAGGACAGTTTGTCGAAGAGAACACTTGTCGAAAGATTATAACTGCTTTCAAAACATCGCCGTCGGTAAATAATTTCTCTACCGGAAAAATTATAATTATCATTCAACTAAAAATAAATCAATTGTAAAAAATAATAAATTATTAGTCCTTTTTTTGCCAAAGAACTCATCTTTAAGTGTATCATTAAGATCCAGAGCAGTGGTGAATGTTCCCTTGTTAATATGTTCTAGAAGTTACTAACAGAAATGGCAAGAAACTTTTAGGTCGAGTATTCCTTGGGAGAAACGGACGTGAAAAAAGTCTGACAGGACCGGGACGTCTCGTCAAGGGCATACAGCGGAAATCTCCCAAACGGTGCGGGTAAACAATTTAGCAAGATAACTCAATTGCCAAGGCATTCGCTCGAAAAGCGGAAGACCCGGGTTTTTGTCCTGGTACCGCCAAACTTTTTTTTGTGTCCGTTTCTCCTCGAGGATATTCCTATTTTGGTGAAATATCATCCTTATTCTTTTCCTTGGTTTTCGATTGCAATTATAAAAATCGAAAAATTCCGAGAACGATTGAAAATATGCTTGTACTGTCTAGAGACTGGCGAAACGAAACCGAAAAATTGGTTACGCGGAGTGCGATAAATCTGGGACACAACCATGGCAAAGAAATCTCTCAGTCATTTGCGGTGCTTAGGTTTAAAATAAATGTATACGAAACGTCTCTCCTCCATAAAAATAAAGGAATATTTCTGCGTACATGAGGACCATTTTAATTTTTTATATATATGTGAATCGTTGATGTCCCAAAAATACCTTCCTTCCCACACCCTTACCGGTTATAGAAATCCAGAGCAATTCCTGGAATTCCAGTGCGCCTGGATGCCCTTCTTTGAGCCTAAGCCAGGGATGCGAGCATCTGGTATGACTAATGTACGTATTACGGTTTACATTTTTTTGCGTTGAAGCATTTTTCGTATCATGCAGAACTCGGAGGACCACGAAGAACCTCTAGGACCCTAAAGGATCCAGCATTGAGAAACTTTACTTGCTAAAAGATGTCCTGTAATTCAGTTAAGTTTTCTCTCGTAAATGTTGGCCCAAGAGTCGAATCACCATAGCGTAGAAAAAGGTCCCATGTCAAAGATGGTCTTTCAAGGAGAAGTTTGTACAGGATTTACCTTGGAGCAATTCTGTGTCTTCCTTTCATGTTTAATTTGTGTGCATGGTCGATTTTCCACATCCTTGAATATGAAAGTCTGAAGCGATTTTCCGGAAAGCTTACCTAATTTACAAGGCAGAGGAATTTTTCATTTTCTGGATTTTTTAAATTGCTACCGAATTCCGCGTTTATGAGAGAAATGTAACTTTACTGGGATGTGCTCTCAGGAAATCTTCCCTTTTTTCCGGAAATTTTATTCTTCACCGTCTATGCTAGCGTCTGAAAGTAAGCTTGGCATTTTTATTCCATTCAACTTGAGGAGATTAGCACGGCGGTAGTATTTAGTTGATTCATTAGCGATTACGTTCGCTCGCGCGGAGAAAGGCTGGATTCGTTTTCGGTAAGCCTTTCATGTAAAATGTTTCTCTACTTCAGTAAAATTAATGTATATTAATTGCCAAGTGTGTTTAATAGGAATGTAATTTTCTAGGTAAACGAGTCAGGAAGTCGCTGAATGTTTCATTTTGAATCCTCTTTTCAGAGGAACTTTATCTTTCTATGACGATTGACTCTTTTCCGCAAGAGTTCTAGTTTAACTTTTTTTTTGAATTCCAGGTATGGAAAGTTTTGATTTTCGCTCCTGTTATTATCTTTATTGTAATGTAGGGGTTCTTCTGATGAATTTTCCGCTAAAATATCACTGTCGATTGTCTTGAAAGGAAGTTCGACTGTAATCCGTATGCACTTACGCCAGTAATAATTAAAACGGAAACATTTTGAACTTCCGCAAGTAACTCCAGTCTCGTGGGAAGCCTTCGGTATTTAGTTTTTAGAACAAAAATCTTCTTTCCAAAGGAGACATAATTAGGAATTGCAAAACTCGCGATTTTTAAACCAATAATCTCGTGATTTAAATGTCTAGCGTTGGTCGAAACGAGATAGTTTACGGACAGACAGTCAGAGATTATCTGTTATTAATTAAAGGTTGATTAGAATAGCTGTGTATATAACTATTTGGATTTCATTACTTACAAGAGAAGCATACACAATTTTGATTTCAGATAGCCGGCATAAATTTGAATAATACATAATAATAATATCGACATGCATAATTTTAGGAAATCAAACTAAAATGACTTGAATTTGATGGTTTACGAGGGGCCTTATTTAACATTGATTTAAAAAATTGCATTCACCTATCCAAGAAAATAATATTTGCTGTTACCACGTAGATTCACTTTTGTCAGTAGCTCTCCTTGCTCTATAGGGTTTTGACTTAATTTGTCAAATCATCTCACGTCTTAAACTTTCAACCTGACGTCGTCATATTTTCCATTGCCGGAGTTTAGTGGGCAAAAATCTCAATGTATCTTTCAACTGATTCAGCAAATACCTTTAAGTTGGGTCGTGTTTCATATTAAGAAATGTATATAAATACTAATTTGATTTTTAAATGTGAGAGATTTTGACCAAAATTACCGTTAATCGCCAACGAATGTGAAAATAGCCTCGTTTTCTTCTATATATTCCAGGATTTAAGAATGGATTTCCCGTGGGTCACCAACCGTTAAAATAAATTTNAGGATTTATTTGAATCTTTCCACTACACCTTAACGAGGGTAAAAGCTTGGGAATTTCAGAAAGGTCATTTTCCGAGGAAACTCTAGAATACTCAAATTTTCTCGGCGAAAACTGATAATTCTCAATTTAATCTTGTACTTTAATGATTTTTCTTATATTCCTATTTCATAATCTTTGTTCGAGGCTCCTCGATACAAATTTTACAAATTTGCTCCATTCTGCGATTAATATCCAATCACTCCTTTAATTAATATGCAATGAACCTCACAGAGAAATTATTCCATCTAGCTTTCCGTAAATTTGTCAGTATATCCGGAAATGCTATGGGCAAAACTGGGTGTCCATTTTCCTCGATGATTTCCGTTATGAGGAATCCTTGTTTCAAAATGTTTGTTCGATGTACGGGGGAAATTAAAAGAAAACACCATCCAACATCAATAATTCAGTTGCTGCGACGCAGGTCCAAAAAACCAAAAACTTTGGTTTAATAACTTGGTTGAATTTTCATCAGAATAATAAAAATACTAGCAGATCCCGCGCAAGCATTTGCGCGTATGGTGTATTTAATATCTCCAAAAATTTAAACGCTTGTGACAATTATGCAAGTTCAAGAAGCTCATGGAATAACCCTAAGGAATAACTTAACATGGAGTACCCACATCCATGAGATACGTGGAAGAGCACTTAAGAAACTCGGCTTCGTTAAGAGAATAGTCGGTCGGAGCGAAGAAATAGTTCGCGAGGGATGTTATTTTGTGTTAGTTTGACCTCATCTTGCGTATGCGCTTACCCACAAAATTTTTATTCTCGAATAGGAAAAGGTGCGGCGAAAGGCGATACGTTTTGTGAAGAGTTGCTACGAGAAATCAGTGGGCGTTACTCAGATGCTTCGGGACGCAGGATGGGAATCCTTAGAAGTTAGAAGATTCAAACACAGGATTGATTTACTGGATAAGTTTAGAGAAAGCACGTTCAGAGATCATGTAACCGATATAATGCGTCCATCTAATGGATCATCTTCGCGTACCGTTCGCGGAAAAAATGAGTTCTCGATTCGATTCGTTCCAGTATCTATTTCCCTGTTGGTGGTTGGTTGCTGCATACATTCCCATAGAAGTCTATTGTGCCATAGTGGGTTTAATTTAGTGCATTTGCTTGGAAATGGGAGATTTGGAACAAGAGTCTATAAATTGGTGGAGAAAATGAATTCTTGAAGCGACTTTCTTTAGCATATTATCCTGAACTTCTACTGAACTCCTGAACTTGGCTGNACAATATCATAGATAACGCCTACCAGTTTGTATTTTAAATAATGTTAATTTACAAAAAAATTAATGTCTGGTAAATTAAGTGTTTTTTTTCTAGTAAAAACATTTAGAAGTAGTTTGAATTTCAATTATTTAACTCTACTCACATTGATTTACATCCCGCTTAGTCATTAACTCATCCCGCTTAGTCATTGATTTACATCCCGCTTAACATTTCAAATACTGCCCAGAGCCAAAGCGACATTTCTGATTTGCACAGTTCTTGATTATAGCATTTGAACCTTAATATCAAAACCACTGTAAATTATCATACAAATCACTATGAAATCTTATTAAGGATACATTATATACGTTATTGATAATAAGTTAATAGACTGTTAAATTATTAAATTATTTGAATTATATTCTGAAGTAATCTTGATTTCAATGTGTGACATTTACTTACGCTCGTTGCTTTTAGCTAATAATTCTTCGACGTTGAAATATTGATTTGAGGAATTTCGTTTTATTCTTTCATAAATTAGACACNGGGCGGAAAAAGTTTTCGAATCTTGAAATGAAAATTTCTAATATGTGGCTTATGGCCACGCCAAACGATGTATGGCATTTTTAAATTTATAAAAAACACTTCTTTGCAGGGTTACCAACTTATTAATTTTGATAATTATAAATTGTTTTACAGTTATTTTCTCAGATAAATCTTGAGCTGATATCTCGAACTTCTCTCGACCGAAATTCTCGAACTCTCGAAGAAGTTTTCTACTCCTCATCCTACTAACAAGGGATTCTTTACCACTAAATCAAATTGATTTTAATGCTACACCGAAGGATAGGTTCTTTGGCTAAAGAAAGGACCAATATGTTCCATTTGTAACTAACACTTCCTATTTCCTCATCAACACGAATTTTAAAATAAAATTCATCAATCAAACTTTGAATAAGTGCTAATACATCGGACAAGTGAAGCAATGATAGCCGTACTGTAGTGGTAAGCGTGCTCGACGGCAGAGCTCTTGTACTCGAATTCGATCCCGGTCTGCTGATTTTTCGGTTCAGAGGCAGTTGGTCGAAGGACCGCCGGTCGATGTGACTACCCTTCGCGAGACTTTTCGTCGCTGAGACATTTGGTCGAAAGACTATTCGTAGCTGAGACAACTCATCGCGAGACTTCTGGTCGTTGAGACAACTAGTCGAAGGACAGTTTGTCGAAGAGAACACTTGTCGAAAGATTATAACTGCTTTCAAAACATCGCCGTCGGTAAATAATTTCTCTACCGGAAAAATTATAATTATCATTCAACTAAAAATAAATCAATTGTAAAAAATAATAAATTATTAGTCCTTTTTTTGCCAAAGAACTCATCTTTAAGTGTATCATTAAGATCCAGAGCAGTGGTGAATGTTCCCTTGTTAATATGTTCTAGAAGTTACTAACAGAAATGGCAAGAAACTTTTAGGTCGAGTATTCCTTGGGAGAAACGGACGTGAAAAAAGTCTGACAGGACCGGGACGTCTCGTCAAGGGCATACAGCGGAAATCTCCCAAACGGTGCGGGTAAACAATTTAGCAAGATAACTCAATTGCCAAGGCATTCGCTCGAAAAGCGGAAGACCCGGGTTTTTGTCCTGGTACCGCCAAACTTTTTTTTGTGTCCGTTTCTCCTCGAGGATATTCCTATTTTGGTGAAATATCATCCTTATTCTTTTCCTTGGTTTTCGATTGCAATTATAAAAATCGAAAAATTCCGAGAACGATTGAAAATATGCTTGTACTGTCTAGAGACTGGCGAAACGAAACCGAAAAATTGGTTACGCGGAGTGCGATAAATCTGGGACACAACCATGGCAAAGAAATCTCTCAGTCATTTGCGGTGCTTAGGTTTAAAATAAATGTATACGAAACGTCTCTCCTCCATAAAAATAAAGGAATATTTCTGCGTACATGAGGACCATTTTAATTTTTTATATATATGTGAATCGTTGATGTCCCAAAAATACCTTCCTTCCCACACCCTTACCGGTTATAGAAATCCAGAGCAATTCCTGGAATTCCAGTGCGCCTGGATGCCCTTCTTTGAGCCTAAGCCAGGGATGCGAGCATCTGGTATGACTAATGTACGTATTACGGTTTACATTTTTTTGCGTTGAAGCATTTTTCGTATCATGCAGAACTCGGAGGACCACGAAGAACCTCTAGGACCCTAAAGGATCCAGCATTGAGAAACTTTACTTGCTAAAAGATGTCCTGTAATTCAGTTAAGTTTTCTCTCGTAAATGTTGGCCCAAGAGTCGAATCACCATAGCGTAGAAAAAGGTCCCATGTCAAAGATGGTCTTTCAAGGAGAAGTTTGTACAGGATTTACCTTGGAGCAATTCTGTGTCTTCCTTTCATGTTTAATTTGTGTGCATGGTCGATTTTCCACATCCTTGAATATGAAAGTCTGAAGCGATTTTCCGGAAAGCTTACCTAATTTACAAGGCAGAGGAATTTTTCATTTTCTGGATTTTTTAAATTGCTACCGAATTCCGCGTTTATGAGAGAAATGTAACTTTACTGGGATGTGCTCTCAGGAAATCTTCCCTTTTTTCCGGAAATTTTATTCTTCACCGTCTATGCTAGCGTCTGAAAGTAAGCTTGGCATTTTTATTCCATTCAACTTGAGGAGATTAGCACGGCGGTAGTATTTAGTTGATTCATTAGCGATTACGTTCGCTCGCGCGGAGAAAGGCTGGATTCGTTTTCGGTAAGCCTTTCATGTAAAATGTTTCTCTACTTCAGTAAAATTAATGTATATTAATTGCCAAGTGTGTTTAATAGGAATGTAATTTTCTAGGTAAACGAGTCAGGAAGTCGCTGAATGTTTCATTTTGAATCCTCTTTTCAGAGGAACTTTATCTTTCTATGACGATTGACTCTTTTCCGCAAGAGTTCTAGTTTAACTTTTTTTTTGAATTCCAGGTATGGAAAGTTTTGATTTTCGCTCCTGTTATTATCTTTATTGTAATGTAGGGGTTCTTCTGATGAATTTTCCGCTAAAATATCACTGTCGATTGTCTTGAAAGGAAGTTCGACTGTAATCCGTATGCACTTACGCCAGTAATAATTAAAACGGAAACATTTTGAACTTCCGCAAGTAACTCCAGTCTCGTGGGAAGCCTTCGGTATTTAGTTTTTAGAACAAAAATCTTCTTTCCAAAGGAGACATAATTAGGAATTGCAAAACTCGCGATTTTTAAACCAATAATCTCGTGATTTAAATGTCTAGCGTTGGTCGAAACGAGATAGTTTACGGACAGACAGTCAGAGATTATCTGTTATTAATTAAAGGTTGATTAGAATAGCTGTGTATATAACTATTTGGATTTCATTACTTACAAGAGAAGCATACACAATTTTGATTTCAGATAGCCGGCATAAATTTGAATAATACATAATAATAATATCGACATGCATAATTTTAGGAAATCAAACTAAAATGACTTGAATTTGATGGTTTACGAGGGGCCTTATTTAACATTGATTTAAAAAATTGCATTCACCTATCCAAGAAAATAATATTTGCTGTTACCACGTAGATTCACTTTTGTCAGTAGCTCTCCTTGCTCTATAGGGTTTTGACTTAATTTGTCAAATCATCTCACGTCTTAAACTTTCAACCTGACGTCGTCATATTTTCCATTGCCGGAGTTTAGTGGGCAAAAATCTCAATGTATCTTTCAACTGATTCAGCAAATACCTTTAAGTTGGGTCGTGTTTCATATTAAGAAATGTATATAAATACTAATTTGATTTTTAAATGTGAGAGATTTTGACCAAAATTACCGTTAATCGCCAACGAATGTGAAAATAGCCTCGTTTTCTTCTATATATTCCAGGATTTAAGAATGGATTTCCCGTGGGTCACCAACCGTTAAAATAAATTTATACGCCATAAAAGTGGCTATTTAATAATATTAGTTAAAGAATCCATTAACGAGTTATTAACAGAATAAATATCTATAAGTTAGTACTATAACACGCATTAACAAGTTATTATTTATTATAAATATTCCATTGGTAATTCGAGTCTGAAATACAACGAAAAATGTTCTTTGGCTAGAAAACTCGTTGTCAGGATTACTTGTTAGTTGAAGAATTTCTGTACTTGTACCCTAGTCAATTACTTTTCATGGTTTTAGGTATAATTTTATCTGAGGGCAGAAAAAGATCGCGACCCTTTTATTTCCCCTACGTCGAATTAGGAACTTTAATTCACATTTTTAAACTAAATAAGGCATTTACATAATTAAGTTTTAGTTTTAAAATATTACGGTCTAATTTTCAACCCTAGATTGAGAATATAACGGAATGTAACATCTTATAACTAACTAAGCAATTAATTCGTTTTCCCTCGATGAGTTTTGCTGCCTGTACATTTAAATATAGTCAACATGCTCTTGGAGTGCTGATAGATCATACCTGCCTCCATGATTTCAAATGCGGCTCACTGATGAAAATGATTTCCCCTCCCTTAGCCTATGCAGAGCTCTAAAGAGATGGTAAAGAGTTGAAGGAATGGAGGGCAGTTTATGAGAATATCTATGTACTATATGTAGCAAATAAATTTGGTAGGACTGAGAAGGATAAAGGAGAACCCTCAACAAAAAAGGCTATTTGTCTTCTTACCGAGAAATCGATTAGAGTTAATCTTATCTAAGTATGTCCGGTGGGAGGACTGAAATGTCGTGATTTTTGTTGTGTTGGTATCTTCAATAAAAATACAAATGCCTACATTTTCAATTAAATTAAAATTAGTCAGCAGAGTCAGTTTCTCTGTTATCATATTTTGATGAATGGAAAATTTTTACTCTTTCTCAGTCTTGCTCATGGCTGTGATGATATAGAAGTTTCTGAGGTATGAGTGATGCTGGATAATGGTATTAATTAAGGTCTATCCTTATGGAAAAGTGTAACTCTATGAGTGTATTTCATTACGTGGGCATACTACGCTTACAGCATTTTGATGGTGAGCAAATAAAGGTCAAACTAACTCAACCTTCATCTTGTCTGGGTTCCGAATAACCAAGTGGGCTGTGCGTTCGAGTTTGGTAGAATCGGAACCGGGTTCGATTCCCGATGGAGCCCTTTCCTTACTCTAGTTTGCTAATGGTTGAGGGAATGAGGTTTCAACCGGACGTGTCTAACCTAAAATAATTTGAATAGATTAGATTAGATTAGACACGTCTTTACTGCGGGCGAGATTTGGGACTATCAAGTCCGCTCTTACCATTACAGGCAATGTAGTAAGCTTGTCTAGATATTTTCGAGATCAACCATCGCAGAATGATTCCACGTATAAACTCGTATCTTCGTTAATACCCTGTAGCCTATCGCCGCCTTTTGGCGTGTGGCAGTTATAATATAGCACATATTATTATTCATTACTTATTGAACGCTATAAAAATGGTTCTCATAGTGTCATTATACTGCACTTCCGTGGACGTCCTTCACTCGGAGAATTCTGGCTCAGTGTGAAAAGCACACTACCCCACTCCTCACCCTGCATAATAAGCCTCATTTCCTCTCCAATACTTTACAGCCGAATTCGTCATTCGAGTCCGAGAAACTGCGCGGTAACTACACCTCTATCCAAAAAAATTTGTAAGTGGGAATCCACGCTATGTAGGACAGCAATGCATTACTCTTCAGACAGTTGAATCAAACCGCATAATAGCTTCCCAACTTCAGGAAACTTCTTCCGCGTGTTCACGTCTGAAAGGCTTGAATAAAATATCGCGTTTATAAAAGAACGGAACAAGAGTTTTCCGGTTTCGCATGCGCTATTTTTCCCGTGCAAAACTAGGAAACCATCGTAAAAAGTGTTTGAGAAAAAAGAAGTGCCAAAATCGTGTGTTACTCCCTCTCCCGGACAGGGGTAAACCGAAACATTTAGAAATTGCTTTAAAAGGGAAAGCGGACGTTTTGGCAATAAAACGGAGAGGAAAGGGTCTAGATGGCATAAATATCCGGCGGGCTTTCCTCGGGAAAGCGGCTTTGGATTTATGCTAGAATCGCCATATTTCAAGCAGGGGCAAGGGGTGGAGGGATGGAGATTCGCCCCTTTGCACCGGAGGACACATGTGAAAGATACAGCATGACCATTAAGAGGGGTGTAATTTTGCTATCGGAAATCGGAGGGAAAGAGATTGACCACTTCATCGGTGGATGGAGGAAGCGAGGCGCAGCAGTGTGGATGGGGTAATTACTATATGCAAATTTGCAGAGGGGAAGAGTTAACGCTCAGTGGCGCTTTTTTTAAAGTTCGCGAAACACTGGACAGGAAGCGATTGGAGAGTTTTAGGCGGAAATTAAATGGAAAAGATCCCCGCGAGTAATTTTGCTGGTTTCCAGAGGAGCTTAGTTTTCTTGGAATGAAAGGATTCGCATAGTTTCCGTTATGTCTGGAAATGAATGTTCGCAATGTCGTAGAAATTATTTTCTGCTCGTACTTTTCTGGTTTGGCTCGATGGTAATCCGTATTCATGTTAGAGGAAGAATTTTAATGCAAAAGAGCTGTAAGAATTTAGTTTTCAGCAACGAGGGTTTTAATTTACCGAAAATAAAAGGCGAGTCGACGAGATTTTTTTAGATTTTCGGAAAGCATTTGATATATATTTTATATAAATTATAATTAAGTGCGAATGTAAAATTAATCAACTAACAAGAACTATATCGTTCAATTTTTTTTAACTTTCAAGTACAAATTTACCATAGAAACTAGTGTAAAGATGCTGCCATATGATAGAATAATATTATTATTGTCATGCCACTTGATTAAGTTATATAAATATGATATATGAAAACATACGAGCATACGATACATTAATTCTAGGAAAAATNAAGCAAGGTAGAGGGCTTATCCCCGTCACAAAGAAGTAGCATGACAAAATATCATTATATTAAGAGTAATTTCTTTTGAAATTCTGTCAGTTATCATTTTCAAGGCTAAAGAGGTGGTGGTTAGTATTTCTAATTAAATAATAAATTTATAATTGTAAATAAACAAATAATGTACTCTGAGTTGCATTGGATACTTATTTATTCTTTTACTCCGCTAATATGTGAGATAAAAATTTCCTAGTAGGGTCTAAAATTACTGTGAAATAAGTTTATAACATTTAAAGTCGGAATGTAACATGATAATAGCAAAAAGATCATAATAAGACTGCCGAATAGGCAACGCGACAGAATTCTTAGTGATCGTGGCGCTCAGCCGAGCCATGCCGCGGGATCGAAACAGCCATCGCAATCCCAGGGTAGCAGATGAATTGAAACAGTTTCTTCACATTCTTCATTTAGAAACCATAGAAATTGACGTGGTATAAGAGACTTGGTAGTTTAGTAGCGTTTTCCTAGTTGATTTCCTCACTTTATCTCAAAACTTGGCCGAAAAAGGTGTTCGCCATTTTGTTGCGTAAAATGAGCAGAGGTCCATATTTGAGCACGAAACTACAACGAATCAAAAGATTAGAAACTATACTAAAATATGGCATAATCGGTTTTTCCATCAGTTTCCTTTAATCACGTCTGCATTGCAGCAAACTTGAATGTTTTTCAGAAAAATCCGCGAACATTCTTTTCTGTGAAAATTTCCCAAGTTTGACACCCTGTATCCTTTTGACGCGCACAAATAACGAAAAATAAAAGGCGGAACAACAAAATTCCATCTTTTCTGATTACCTATGCGAAGCTTCACGTTCCTCACTCTAAAAAACCATTTTTGGCTTCTTGGCCAGCTTTTTTTCGATTCTAGCCCACTGTGCGTTGGTCAGGCCACACCTGGAATATGCGTGTAGTGGGATCCTGCAGAAAAGTGTTGTATTCGAGAATTAGAAAAAGTACAGTGAAAGGCCATAAGTTTCGTAAAAAAATCGATGCGACAAATCAGTGAGCGTTGCTCAAATGCTACAGGACCAAGGATGGGAATTTCTAGAAGATAGGAGATTTAAACAATGGATAAATTTACCAAATAAGTTCAGAGAAGGTACTTTTGTAGAAGATGTAGATATTATGCGTCCTCCCTGTTACATAGGCCGTTCTGATTCCGAGAGAAAATCAGAGAGATAGGCACTAGGACGCATCGATTCCAAATTTCATTTTTTCCGTGAACGATACGCGAAAGTGATCGATACCACACGCCGAAAGGCGGCTTTTAGGGTACATACTCATATGTAGATGTAGATCTAAATGCATTTCGTCCGTCATGATTTCAACAACGACTTCTGAATCCTTTTATGACTTTTTTCCTTAATGTGTTCCGTAGTTTACCTTGAGGAGAAGCTTATATTCAATGTAATTCCGATGAATTTCTGAATTCAGTAGAGCTTAGGAATGAGCTAGTTAACATTCCTATAACAATGTGGAAGAGACGTGTCATGGTGGAGGTTAGAATTGAAAGTGGAAGACCTGGGTTCGAGTCCAGTCATGCCGCTATTTTTCACACTTTTATTCCTTGAGCTAGCAACATTAACATTTTAAGTGCTCAGAATGTTAAAAAAATTATATGCTTTTCACAAAAATATGTCAAACCGTTCCGCAAACGTTCACATGTGACGTGTAACTTGTATCTTTGAGCACTACATAGAAACATGTGCTTATAGTTAGTTAAAATTAGGCACTGCAGATTGACACTTGCGTCAGGTTCCAGCAAAAAAGTGAGCTATAGTTGTGTATTATTATTAATTCACATGAAACCAAGAAAAAATATATTTATATACTCGCGCTAACTAACGAGCTATTTAGAAACACAATCGTGAGCATAATAATGCACAACACAATAAGTGACAGTTTATATAAAAATTTACTTAACGTCTTACAAGAATCTATTTCTTACTTAATTTTACATTATGCATATTTTTTACAAGAATGCAGATGGGCATTAATGGCGTTCGTTGCGGTCTTTAGTATAACGGTTACCCTTTCCCTTTCACTCTGTTTACCTTCACAATCCTCCCTAAAATATTTTCCAATTTTTAAAGCGAATCACACTGGATAAAAAACTTTGTAGTTTTTCCACACGTTTTATTACTTATGACCTGTTTAGCTAAGGAAGTGGCATCGGCAGCAGAGTGCGAACTATAAAACGTTTGGAAAAAGTTCAATGTTTTTCTTCTCTCTTGTGATTTCCACGAAGCGATGCCTGAACGTAGCGATTTCAGTCGTTAAATAACATCTTCAGCCACATTTCCCAAAATAAAGTGCAATTGCCTCAGGTTCTGCGGAATAATTACACTTTCAATCATCCTTTAAATCGGTAACTTCCTCCTCCTGATTCAATTTACTTTCCTGGAAACCACTACTGTAAAGTTAGGCCTTTACTTGCGACGAAAGTTAACGTAGTTATGAAATAATCACCTTGAAACGATGCGTATGGTGACCTAGGTGCCTCTAAGTGAAATAATGTATGATTGGGTAAAGTTAGAAATAAAATTCATACTGAATTTATTTCCAAAGGTATGTGTGTATATGTAAATCGTTTATTTGAACAAGTTTGTATACATAAAGCGTGAATTTTATTTCTACCTTTCCCTGTTATGGATTCTCACACAATTCCACACAATCATATCACATTATCTCTCGTGCTGAAATGATTAATTTCAATCTAAGGCCGTGTAAAAAATAAAAGCCAATTAGAAATTTCTGGAAGCCTGAAAAAAAGAATGAGAACTAATGGAGTTTTTCAGTAAGTAATTAAATACTCTTGCAGGAATCTGTTTGTAGTCATTTCTGTAAAGGGCGTAATTCTGTATTTTGATAAAAGGTCCTCACGTAACCCTTGACAATTTTGTAAACTCTGTGCTCTGTTTCCGCAGTTCATATTTTTTACTTTCAAAACTCTATTCAGTAGCTATATTTTCCTTGTGAAAAGTAGGGCGTTCAATCTTCCATTTTGTGGTAATACTCAGCCCGTTGTTCAATTTCTCCCGCGTTTCCCGCCTTGGCTTAATTTTGACGCATTCTCCCTCGAGGATGCATTTTTGAAATTCAAAATAGTTCCTTCTTTACCACAACAAAGATGTTATCTTTCGGTTCCGCTCTTTAAAGAAAGTAGGCTAATTATTTCCAGGTATCTCTGTTTGTTTCCCATTAACCCCGTCTCAGTTTACCATTGTTACCATGGAGATGAGTTTCGGCTGTTTATCTTTTGGTCAGTCATGACCTATCAGAAGTCTTGAGACATGAGGTGAAGGGGAAAGATGCGTGTTATTTACATCCGTTTTCGACTCCGAATTTCGTCGGATTGTTAATGGATGTGTAACTCCCGAGCAAACTTTCAATTTCGATTCTCTCTCTTGAGTTACGTGCCTTCATCCGTTCATATGCGTTGAAATGAGCAAAGCGGATATCAGTCACTGGGAGGCTCGATTAAAAGTTCGCAGGATGGTATTTCCTTTACATCTCTGATTATGCTCGATAATTAGGATGTCATTGTAATTAAGGTACTGCATCCGTGAGATGAATATTACGGGCAGCTCATTTGCATTCCGATGTCGCCGAGATTAACCTATTTCTGTTGTTCCGTTGGGGAATTCGAATCGAGAATTTTCGCATGATTTCCTCGTTGTTTTCGACTTCTATAGCCTGCGAGAAAATAAAGCAAATTGAGAATAATGAGAACAGGGTCACCAAGGAGATGTTTTTAAACGTGCTGTTATGGTTACCTGAGGATATTTTTCCGGAACCTAAAATTCGATTTATTTAAACATTGACGGAATTCTTTTGCGATTTTTAAATCGTGAGCTGCTAAGTGTTTGATTTTTTTAATTTTCCAGAAATAACTGTCATATTTTACAAGCAAATTTATTTCCGTTGACATTTATCCTATGACAGATTATCTCACTTTAAGTGGAGGTCCTATTATTTCCTACTTACAATACTAACTAATTAATACTTTTTGATGAATACTAATTGATTATTCAAATGTTTTCGTGATTGAATTAACACAAGGGTTAAGTTTCAAATTTAAGGAGATTTCGTGTTGAAAAAAGGTTTCTCTGAAAAGCAATTGAAGATAAAAGCTTAATGAATATTTATATATTTGAAAATTTTACTGCAAGTAGTTTCTTCACATTCTTCATTTAGAAACCATAGAAATTGACGTGGTATAAGAGACTTGGTAGTTTAGTAGCGTTTTCCTAGTTGCTTTCCTCACTTTATCTCAAAACTTGGCCGAAAAAGGTGTTCGCCATTTTGTTGCGTAAAATGAGCAGAGGTCCAATTTTGNGGCAAGTTTTCCCAAAATTTCTATAGTTTATCAGCCCACATCGATAATTTGCATGCAAATGCATTATCAGAAATACAGTAGATATACAAATCTTATTTACAATATTTTATATGATTTATAAAAAAGTGCAGAAGTTTATCGAGTTTTAAATTGCCAAATTAGAGGTTGCATTACACCAAGTAACTGTTTATTTATTTATTTTTCATCTTCACTGCAATTTGGCCTTTTAGCCAGGTGGCAATGCTGGATCACCACTGGATTACACCAAGTAACTGTTGTAAATAAAGTTCATGCCTTCCGACCCTTACTCCAACTATATCGACCCCCTGCGAACAGCGATCGAGAGTTCTATGTATGCTTTCGAGAATCTCTAATCCAGGGACGCCGACCCTTTCGTCGTCCGAGTTTTAATAAATGAAGAGATTTGTGCGCCACCTATTGCGTGAGGAGAAGGAAGACTGCTTCGCATTACGTTGATTACGGACTTAAAGTGATTTATTGACGAGAAGCAGTTGTTGACAAAAGAAAAAAGGAATTTTAATTTAGAATTTAAAAGCCCAAAATGGAAAACTCAACAAAAAAAAAGACCCTCAAAATCCCCCCGCAAAAAAAAACTTTCCTGCCGAACCGTTTGGGCAAGGAATTAAAGGAATCCCCAACCCCCCCAAAAACCAAACCGAAGGGCCAAAACGGGGGGAAGACGAAACAAGAAAGGAACCCAAAATGAATCAAAAACAAACTTCAAAACAAAAAATCCGGTCCCCCAACAACCAAAGGAAGAAATTTCCTGGTTAACCCCAACGAACTTCCCAACCCTTCAGAAAAGTAACCCCCAACCAAAATAAAAATTTACCCCTGCCACACGCCGAAAGGCGGCTTGTAGGGTATTTATGTAGATGTAGATTAAGTTTTCATCGTACATATCTATGTATCTTTTCATGTATTACCTCCATTTTATTTAGTTTAGGGGTCATTACATCGCAAAACGGACATGAAAAAACATAACATGAAGGTTTTTCTTTTAAAAACTCAGTCATAATATCCATTTCCATAGGAACACTTATACCAATTTCTAAACCAATCCCGGATAGCAAAGTGGACAACGCGTTGGACTTCGATGAAAGCGGTCCCGGGGTCTATTTCTTATATGAGCGAAATGACCTCAGCCGTCGAAGCGTTTCTAACAATACTTCTACTACTCACAGTTTGAATCATGCCGTGAATTGAATATATTCACTTGAAAGCCCTAAAATAAAGATTTGTTTTGAATTAAAAGTTGATTCCATGTCTAAGATTCTATGTACTTTTTAGATGAAATAATTTTTCGTATTTCACTCAAAACGGCCTGCTCTGCGGCTTCGAAAGAAATCTGAGCTGAGAAAATTTTCTTTTGAAATCCAAGTTAAGGAAGTTGATACTTCAGTATCTAATGAACTAGGAGAAAAACACTTTGTAATTCCCACGTAAGATATACCATATTTCCCCATGTATAAAAAGCACTTTTTCTTTAAAACTTTCTGGTTTAAAAACTGGATGCATCTTATACGATGGTCACGGCGAGCGAAAGCAAGCGTGAAAGCTGGAGCCCAACTCCAATTTTCGGGTTCCAAAATCAAGGTGCGTTTTATACATGGAGAAATAAGGTAATTCGACGACCGGTTTTGGCTGAAATACCATCATCTTGGCGGGCGTGATAGATTATAGTACTTCATGAGATGATAGAGTACACGATACGTTCATGCGATGATACTTTTATTTCAATATCTAAATCATTTACCCCGAAAGTAATTGATTTGACGTCTTTAAGCGAGGGCAGGGACCGTTGTACCGTAAGGATACTTTACTTTATCTATTTTCACAGAAAAGTTGTATGGAAAGAGGTTATGAACTTCTTATAGGCTTATGAACTCAGGTGGGAGAAAGGCAAGTGCTCGAAATAGGTAATGTGATGAAATAGAGAAGACGTGAACGAGTAGCTATATGTCACTGTTTTCATCTGTAATCCAAACGATAGCAAAACTCATGAGTAAGCTGGCCTATGGGACGGTCTAGGCGAGGATATCTTCGGTATGAAAGAGCTTTACTGACTCTGGAATGACTCAGGAAACCCTGATGACGAATACAAAGTGGAAGGGAAGAACCTCCGAGAGACAAGCACGAGAGGGATATGTTCGCGCTGGTTAGGACGTTTGGGAATGAATGGCGGAATGAGGGAAATTGTTTGTGATGGGGTCAAAGGGATGAGTTGTCACGGAAAGGACGCCCAAATGCGTGGGCGATGAATGACTCGATGCGTGGGCGTCTTAAGCAGGGACGAGGATTCGGAAAACATGGAGTAGTAGTGGTATTGCTAAAGGTGCGTCAACAACTTTCAAGATAATTTTGCGTACATGGGCTTCTACTGGGAACCCAGGACCGCTATGAAGGAGTAGTAGAGTAATTTAGTTTTTCAAGTAATAGTAGTAGTAGTAATGTTAAAAGTGCTTCGACAGCTAAGGCCATTTCGTGCGTAGGCACCCACCGGGAATCGAACCCGGGAACGCTTTCACTGGAGTCGAACGCGTTGCCCTTTTGGCTATCCGGGAGCTCTCCAAGTTATAATAACAGTGATAACGATAGTAATAATAACAATAATAACAACAACAGCAGCAGAAACAACAACAAAAACAACAACAATAATAATTGTTTTTATTTACACGAATTTTAGTCTAATGAGACCACTGTTACAATTAACCTAGTAAATACGAGCACAAACAAACATGCCCTGACCAGGATTCAAAACCGGGTCCTCGGCGTTGCTAGGCTAGCACGCTAACCATGCATAATTATGCATTTGGGCTCCCGGATAGCCAAGTGGGCTACGCGTTCGACTTCGGCGAAAGCGGTCCCGGGTTCGATTCCCGGTGGGAGCCTACGTGCGAAATGACCTAAGATGTCGAAGCACTTTTAACAATACTAATACTAATTATGCATTTTACATTCATCTGAAGCGTGAGCACGCTAACCTACCCGCCGCTTGGCTAATAGATTAACAAAAAGAATATGATCAGAAAATCTTTCTCGTGGCGGAATACTTTCTCCATTTCACCATGTCCACCATCCTTTAGCGTACCTAGTAAATTCAGTCTGACATCAACAAATGAGCGTGTTTAGATACTGCAATCCCCTAATCATACAGCGTTAGGGACATACAATTACCTCCAAAAACATACATTTCACTCCAAAAATCTGTAATTCCGGATATTATTATAAGATATTTTCTAAGTTATTAATTAATATGAATGATAAACATAGCTTATGAAAGGAAAATGTATAGGGACATGTGACTTGGTTAGGAACCGTCAAAAGTTGAGAACTAATTCTTCAAACTTGAAGAGAAAGTTATAATAACAACAACAATAATTATTATTATATTAGCACTGATAATAATTATCATTTAGTAATGACATTAGTAATCGTCTTATTATTTTGTCTTTATTAATAGGACGAAATTTAGTCAAAGTTAACCATTATTAATATCATTCTCAGTCAACCATTTACAAATATAAACACACACACATGAATGCAAGCATGCACAACAACCACGCCCTGATCAGAATTCGAAACCGGGACCTGATTGTTGCAAGAATCAGTGCGCTAACCACTTCGCCACCGGGGCCAGCATATTATGAGCATAGCGCTGTGACATGAGTTAAATACAGTGGTATTCTCGTATTTATTGAGGAATGAGTATAATCCATGCACTGTAAATTGGGTCGATCAATAACCAACTAGCACCGCTAAACAGTACAAGTCTCGAAGTCAAATAAAGATAATAAATAACAACGTGTCAGCTACAGAAATTCGCTCTGGCTTTGCTGCGTCGTTGAATAATATATTCTCAGGATGAATAATCGCTAAAGCAGATAGCTCCATCTGATCGTTCTTTTCCGCAGAGCATTAGAGAGGCAAACAGACAGCTCTTAGATAAGGATGTTGGTGTTAATGCCCTTGCAATGTGTCACCGTCGGTTTTCGGAGTAATTACGTAAATTAAAATGCGATCCTTTGAATTATATACAAATACACTCCTCCGATCACATGAATTATTACGCTCTAACGACTGGCCAATTTTATTGCTAATCAGGTAAGCTTGCAATGATTTTTTAATAAAAGAACGATGAAACTCCATATCTACTCATTCTTCATGCTTCAAATGTCTGAGTTTGTAGGGAAACTCGGTTGGTTGAGATGAGGTTGGTAAGGCATTTGTGAAAGGTTGGATCTCGCAGGCATTTCAAATTCGGTGGACGTATTTCGAGATTAGAGTTTTAAAAACACTCCGTAAGCCGTTTTTCGGCAAGCGGGACTCGAGTTCAGAGACAAACGGGAAGCTCCAGATTACCGATTTCTGGGAAGGCCCAATGATCATTTCGGAGACAAAGCCTCCATCCTCAGGGGTCTCCACAAAGTAAGTGCAAACCTCCACAAAGGAAGACCACTTCCTTTGTGGAGTCCCCCTGACGATGAAGGCTTGCGGAGTATTTTTAAACCTCTAATTCATAAATAGCCGTGTTCCAACCTTTTTTTATAGTATGTCGAGATGGTTCTGTGGAAGGTTGTTATAGGTTGGAAGATATCTGGCAATATGTTGGTTCATTTTTAATGGAAAACTGAGAGTAAAAAATGATATATCATTTGTATTTCGTAAAAGGAGAGTGGTAGTGGTGAAAAACAACAGCTTAAATTATGCTCAACCTTGATGAAAACTTTTGAACGATTTCCGTACATAAAATATATTATATGAATTTTATGCATTATACTGTTTCTCAAATGTGTTTAGAAACTGGTAATAAGTTGAATTGAAACCTAGCGTTTGAAATCTATGTGATTTAAGGTCGTATTTAAAACAAATTTCTGTTACTTAATCAGTAAGACATCCTCCGAAAATCGTCATAATTTAATTTTTATGCTAAAAATTCTGGTATCCTAATAGTAACAAATAGTATCTTTATTCTTTGTTTACAGTGAAATTATGAACAAATTTTTCATCATAATCTTGTCGTTCTTCATCAATAATTAAAGTTAATACCACCTCACCCAGTTATTTCTACTGTAGTTCGTGAGGTTTGCCTAAAGAGAGAAATTAGTCCGTCCGTTTTCCTTGCCCGTTACTGTCGATTATCGTTCGCGGGAAAAATGACTTTTCTAAGCTTCTAGTCGTAGCATCTACTACGGTTTTTTTCGGAGCATCTGCTCTGCCTATGCAGAAAAGTGGACGTGAAATATCCACTACCTATTCCGAGAACCTGTTATCGTATCTCTAAATTTATCTAGCTAGTCTAGCGCAAGTTTCCATTCTCTTTTTCTATCGATTCCCATCCTACGTCAAGAGGCATCTTATGAAGGCTTGTTGTTTTATCATTACGTATGTAAGGATGCGCATGGCTATAAGCTGGGAGTTGTGCAAACCTTTTTAGATACATTACTGTTTCTGGTCAATGTTCTTATAGATAAGATTCATACGATTTGTATTTATTTTTTCCTGCTAAAATTAGGTAATATTTACTTTTATCACCTTTCCTTACGTATAAGGTGAACAGATTAAATAGGTAACTGTCCGGGTTGATAAACACAGATTAGTTGATTGGTTGAATTCATAGCGTATATTTCCTTTATCCGAATTCTCCTAAAAATATTGGCTGTGCGATTTGGGATCTTCATGAAATAGGGTTAGTCTCCGATCTAGAGATGGTAGGTATAAAACAGCCAGGTTTGTTAAAGGAGATTCCATATTCGATAGCAGTGTTTCGCCTACGATAGAGTCCCTCGGGTGGAAATTTGCTCCAGGATAGAAGATTTGATTACCGACGGAAGCTATTCGAAAAATTAATTACTACAGATCGAGATAGTTGATTTTGTTACCCCAGTCAACAACGTTCGCGATCTCCCACAGGGAACAGAAAAGCGTTGCAAGGAAGGAATCACCAGGATAAATAGCTACTTCTGGTCTCTTTTCCCGCGGAGCATTAGGAAAGGCAATATCAGAGTTATATAGGGATATCGATATTAATAAACCCCCTGCCTAATACCACCAGGGGCTTGCACAGTCATTTTGAAGGTTGTCTACTCTGAGAAGGTGCCTTTCTTTTCCTATTCACGCCGAACATGTAAGTTTGCTAGGTCTCATTGTAACGTATCACACGAAGATATGAAGCAAAGGTCTTAATAAATACTGTCCCTTATTTCCCCATCTATGAAATGCACTTTTTCTTTAAACATTTCGGGTCTAAAAACTGAGCGCGTCTTATACAATAGTCGCGGCGAACGGAAGGAAGAGCGAAAGCTGGAGACCAATACAAATTTTCGGGTCCCAGAATCAAGGTGCGTCTTGCTCATGGAAGCTTCTTGTACATGGGGAAATACGGTACTTGTTTCGTACTTTTGAGTATGGGTTTTCAATTAAAACACATGCCAATATTTTTTATGGATTTTTACCTTATGGCATGAAAAGATTTAAGTGTCAGTGATCACTTCAGATAGTAGATTTGATTCAGGATTATCTTGTAAGATCGTTCATAGGAAAATAAATCAGTACACAATTAAGTTTCTCTCTTATCCAATCACCATTACGTAATTTATTGTTTCAACTCTCGTTTTCTTCTTCGCTCTATCGAGCTTTCCCTTCTTTAATCTTCACCTTTATATGTTCTCTCTCCCTTATGCTTTTCCACTTTCATTCCTTTTTTTCCTTTCCTTCGACTCGTATCCCTTTGGCGAACTTTGGCCTTATTCCCGATGGACGACTTGGTATTTACGGCGAAGGAATCGGATCGATAACCGAGAATTTTTCGCTCGACTGACTATACTTAATAACTTCAAATTTCTTACCGCTCAGGTTGGATATCGCTGAGCTGTCACTCGATGTAGATCAGAAAGCTTTCCCAAAGGGAGGGAAGAAAATCGGGTGGTCTGATAATTTAACAATTGCTCCTATCTTCGGCATTATCTCCATCGCCGAAAAGAAAACGGAAGATTCGGGAATGATTTTGCCGACGAATTTCGATGAATTTCATATAAACTGGATGAAGAAGATTGAAATTCGTTCATGCCGTGATTGGTAGCGTTATCTTTTAATGAGCTGTCTGCAGCTTGGGTTGGAACGAATCCGTGGCGTCTAATAAAGAAACAAATTTGATTGAATTTATTGGTAAAAGTGACATTTTTTCTGTGTCTTCCTTGACAAATTCTACGAAAAGATTGGCAATGAAATTTTTATTGTGACTGGCAGGAATGTAAGATTATTAGTGCCATACGAAACTTCACAATATTACATACAAAAGACGCTTTCATTCAAGTTTGATGTAATGGATATTCTCCAAATATTGATTGAAAAAGGAATTTGATAAGATGATATTTGATAAGAAAAAGGAGAGATTTAGATTTTTGATTTTCTTTCTTTGACTGATAGGTAAATAGGATCTAAATTTAGGTTTTTCTTCCTTATTTATTAACTTACAAAGTCGAGACATATTCATTTGAAAAAGGATGTTATAAACAATCTTATTCTTTACTTAAAATGTCTCCGGATAGCCAAGTGGTTAGTGCGTTCGACTTTGGCGGAAGATACCAGTTGGGGCCCATATGTTCAAAATGAACTTAGTTGTCGAATATTAATAATAATTATTATAAAATTTAAATAAAAATAGCCGATGTTTTGATAAAAGTTTAGAGCTTTGGATATTTGTCTCTTTGACGACCGCAGGCATTGCTAACCTTGGCTCTCATGGGAAAAGATTATTATCAATGTAAAATTCTGCCACAGGATAACACTAGAACAGATGGCAACGTTACATTACTCACATTCTACAACTAACACTCAAGTTCTACTAATAGAAATATATACATTTGTCAATAATCACTCCGTCCATTAACTGAAATCTTTTATAAAACTCACTAATTAAATTTTACAGGTCCATAATATAATTGAATATGATTTCATTTTTACAACTTAAAAAGCAATGTCTTACATAACAAAATTACATATAATTACAAATTCACAATTTAAGCAGCTATGATATACAACTACATTATTCTCCAACAGAAACATCACATCTACAACAGCATGTACATTTAATAATCCATACAAAAAATTGTCATTTCCTTGAAAAAGCATTAATACCACCTGTCAAGAATTACTTAGCATGTAAAATTTTTCAGGGCTCCTGATAGGCCTTCACGGCTACCGTAGCGGCCACGGGGCCCACGAAGTCCCCACCGCACATCACCCTACCAACAGATCCCCCATTCGTCTCACATTTCTTTATCGGCAGGTTCACTCGTCAAAGTTATTTATTTTAATTACATTCTTAATGAAGCATTTAACATTATTTGGGAAAGGCTCGAAGGCTTTTGCAGGTAGACTTCCATTCCTCGATTCTTCCCATTTAGAAGAGAATATTTACGTTTATCATTTTTTGTTTAGTATATATTACTTTGAATTTATGATTGTGCCTATCTAAGCTTTCCGCCTCCTTAATTCTGTCGCGTATTTCTTTAAACGCAGGCTTTCCAGCGAATGCCTTATAAAACACCGCCTCTTTTTCATTCTCCTGGCTTCTAAACTCTCCAAACCTAATTATTTCAGCATCTGAGTCACACCGCTACGATGGGCATGGTAGGATCATTACTAGCTAATTGGAAATTAAATATCATTATGTTTAATAAAAATAGAATTCCCTTAATGTAAATCACAACGCCTGCAGAGTTAGCCCAAGTATCGGTGCACTCTTCCTTTAGCGGCGACTTTTCTTTGATATTTTCCTCTCTTTTTTACAACCATCAGAAAATATCGCTTATCTGGGTCGTGTGCGATTACCAAATTGTACACACTCGAGATTTTATTTGCCGAAAGCCACACCATCTTGTGTGTATATGATATTGAAGAGATTACTTTCGACATGGCATCTGGACTCATAATTTGCGCATCTTTTCCCCACTGCTATTGATCGGGCGTTCTTTAATTGCCTTACTCGCGACCGAATGTGCTTTGATTCAACTCGATTAACTTCCCGATCCACAATCTTGAGCGAGCCTTTCGATTATACGAAGTGTAACTGCAACGCGAGAGGCACCGAATGCCTTTTGTGAGCTTCATTGAGGCCAATTTCCGTGCGAACTAATTGGTTTCCCTTTTAATTGGTTTCGGATAGTGCCTATTTACTCATTTGATTGAATCAGCCTGCTCGCCAGCTTAGGGTGATTTTAAGTAGACAAGGAAACATTAAGTAATGGGATCGTAGAAACTGCTGCAAATCCTTATTCAATTGTTTTCCTTATCTTAACACACGCGTATTATATAATACTAGTGAACGCCCCGATCAAGCAATACGGAACTCTGTTTAATTTTAAAATATATCTGTTATAGTACATATATGGCCCTTCTAAGCTAGCGAGTGTCCGTCGTATAAACCATGATAACTCAATATAATTGAAAACAGATGGTTTATTTGGTCCTGGATAAATTTCGAATAAATTTTCTGATAATTAAACGATTTTAGGGAATTGTAGCGGAATTCCGAAATATTAAACACTCGATTTTTATGAACATTATGCTGATTTACAGAAACTCACAGCTTTGAAAGCTCATTGGTGTTGATATTTCGTTCGTCCCTCAGACATCTTCCCTTTTTTCGCCATTATATTTCTTCGTCATAGCGATCGCGACAAACCAACGTATAGATGTTTCTTATTAAATTGGGATGATTAAGAAACACTCCTGCATGGCTGTATTGCAGCCCCTGCGATTTACATATTATACTTTGCATATGCTGGAATCTCAGAAAATTTACTACTATTTATAAATTTTCATTTATTCCTACAGTTAATTCTATACGGACTGATATTTATTTATATGGGATAATGTATGAGCTCGTATTCAAGAATCACCTTGGTCTAGGTGGTGGGTTGCTGTAAAATTTTACAAATTTTCCGTGTATTTTATCAAAATCCTCGCAATTTCGAATCAGTATTTCACGACTAAAATGAAAAACTATGATCATTTTCCTTTCTTTTGACATTTGTGTCAAAACATGCACCGCATCACTGTTTCGCAGAAAAACTTCTTCATGTTCCACTGACTGCTATAAATTTTCCCATAAACTTATGTCTGTCAAGAAAAGAGCTAGAAGTCGCGGTTACTCTGATTAATTTATTTACAAGATACTTTTTGGAAAGGAAGGAAAATAATGTGTCACGGATCTACAGCATACAAAACTCTAAAATTAATAAACCCTTATGGGGCGAAATTCCCTTCAATGGTTTTCTCTCTTACCATTCTGCCAAAACACTCGCATCACACAACATCAAACCTTTTAAAGCACACAAAATCTAGGAAGATTGTTCTCTGTCAACAACAAACATTTAGCTCAGTATAAAATGAAGGGTATACAAACTTAAATGCACCACTTGTGGGGCTATTTATATGGGACAGACGGGTAGACAGATAGACGAGAATCAGATTTTTACTGAATTGTTACACTTTCAACATAATGGAATTAAAATAAATTACGTGAAACAGGTAGAAATCAGCCGTCGTGTGCATTGTTATTATAATTAAACGAACAATCACTTATTTACGACGCAAACCACGTTGTTGTCAACAGTTTCTCTCTTGCCTCGCCTTCTTCTTAATACGTCCAATCAGCACTGACTTTTCCCCCTGTCTTTCTATTGTTGTTTTTTCTTGTTTAAGTTGTGGATTAATTTTGAATTTAGAGCCCAATGATGGCACTGTGAGCGGAAAATAGTCGCTCCAGTAAACGTGTTTATGTAAACTTTACAAAGTTATATAGACTCCTGCGATAGTTTCACAAAGTGTAAGCTTCAATACTAGATTGCATTTAGTAAAATGTTCCTTTGTACTCGAAAGAAACGAATAGCTACCAAAAGCATCTCTGTAATCGCTTTTCGCGCGTGAATGTACAGGCAACGAAATCGTAATAAAAATAAACGTCACGGGCGAACAATTAATCATCGTGAGAACTTAACGCAGCGTGATATGTTGAGTCATTAACAGTGTAAACAAACATCATCAATCGCGGAATGGGTCATTTTTTGTGGAGAGCTACTTGCGGTAAATAAACGGAGATAAGCCGAGTTGAAACGGATATGCGTTTACCGGATTTATTCCTCGGGTAAACTTAATCCTGATATGTTTTACGAGACGTCTCGTCGCCATCAGGAATGGAGCCGAATGAAAGATTAATTTTCGCGTTTCACGTTGAGGTTCCTCGTTCACTCCTCTTCTTCTTGATTGCATGAGTTCCTTCCCTACCTCATCGCAGAGATTCGTTCCAGTCTCCGACGACTCTCCTTCGAGCCGCGTTCTAATCGCTTTAAAAGCATCGCGCACTGCCCTTTCCCACAAGTCCATTCCGAAGACAAAGCCGTTCAGGTGTGACCGCCATCTTCGTAAATCGCCTGCGCTGGCCATAATGTACGCTGTCATGAGTGGGATTATGTAACGAGGTGTACCAGTAATGGGTACCGAAAACATATCATTCCGAAGCGACCCAAGAAAACACGGAGGCCTCTCTGACGTCACTGTAAATGAGTCATTTTCGCGAGTCATTCTGGGTATTCCACGCGAGCCTGTCTATGGTAATTACTCGGGTAGCTGAAAACATCGATTGCGGTTCTAAAATTTATATACTGCTTATGGCGGGCTCCTGTCTTGTGGATTAACTTCGAATTTCGAGCCCAATGTATAGTCGATGCCTTTTCCAAATTGGTTTCTCTCTTCAATCACCATGGTCTGCGTAGAGATAAGCGTATGTGCATACATATCCCGTAAATATTCATCATGGATGCATTCTGAGCATTAAGAAAGCTCGATTTTTTCTTGTGGATTCCTGGATATCTTGTGTAAACTTTTTGAGGTAGGTAAAATAAAAAAACAGGAACAGTTTTTATGAGGAAGTTAGATCCTATTTAATAATAAAAAACACTACTGAACAGCACAAACAAACCAAATAAAAAAGGCACGATTGATTTCGACGCATAAGCGTCATCTTTAAGCGAATCATCAATCATCTACTCTACCTTTATCGTGCACTCTGGAAGATACGATGAATTTTAACCGGTTTCTCGGTAATCGATGCAGGAACTAGCGTGTTCTTATTAATGTCACGAATGTTGAAATGCGTGAGTAAGCCTTTTACCGAGATTACAGTCCCTTAGCATAATGTATGTTTAATTTTTCCAATGAAAATTGTGAAATTTGCCACTATGTTGCACAGTATTATAATGTATACTTGAATGGATAAGCTATTGTTTTTAGGTTTTAAGGTATATATAACTATTTGTTAGAGTTATGGTGAAGATTATAGATAATTTCCTATATTTACATGAATGGCGATTAACTATAATCTTCACTTTAACTCTAACAAACCATTATTACACTGGGAAATAAGGTGATCGTTAGTTGTAGTCCATTTTAAGAGTACATGACAATTCCGCGATTCTGTATATAAGCGTATCATACTGATACAACTACGTCACAAAATGAGAGATACGGAGTTTGACTTAGTCGACAGCAACGAATTCAAAGCAATTTCAAAGTTTGTTGTAGAGGAATGTTTTTTGTCTAGCAATTAGCAGCCTTTAAGTTATAGTTTCTAAACAGCTTCGTAATTTTTGAAATATGCAAATTAAATGCTGTTTCGCGAGCACGTGACTTCGTGAGTGTCAAAATTCGCGCACGTTGTGATGCACATGGAATTTGTACTAAAAGTCAAACTGCGATCTTTCTAAATACTTAAATTTAGTTCCTTTTCATATGCCTTCTTCGTTGGTAGCCCAAGTACGTGGTTGCATTTCATACCCAAGTCTCCATTGCTCCTGATCTAATGATCCTCTCTTGGGACCATGATAACTCTCTCTCTGTTCTTTCTGGACCTATCTCATTGCTGCTGTCTTTCAAAATCCACTCCTCTTCTTCCCTTTAACTTTCCTTTGATCTTCTCTGTCATTGATTACATTTCCTAGAGGATGGCCTGCCCAGGTAGCTTTCCTAACTCTTATCAATTCGACCTTTTTTTTTTACTTTTAGTTCTCTGTTCCTTACTTCCGATGCTGTCCTACCATTTGATTTCCTGTTTCCTTCTTCACATTCGTGTCAGGTAACTTTATCGAAACAGTTGATGGCGTTTCTAGGACATCCGTTTTCCAACTTAACATTAGGTCACATTTCACCAATCAATATTTTAATTTGGTTTATATTCATCAAAAATTGCTTCCCAGTGCTATTCCAGCTCTTGCACGACTCCTTGAAATGTTAGTTTTGTAAACAAGTTCAAAAAAGCCGTTGTTTGCAAGCAAACCCACCGTTGGGAAGTCCTAAACAGTGGTGGTTGGGGTTCTCCGTGGCTGCGCTTCTGCATGGATATTATTCCCAATACGTGGTCAGTTCTTTTCTTTCCCGAAGATGGTAACATAGTTATTAATAAAAACCTTTTATATAATATAATAATAATGTTTTAACAGAAACATGTTCCTTTTCTTCATGGATTCCGTTAAATATCGGTGTCCCCGCGTTCGGAACTGTAGCGCATGCGCATGATGACTTTTCTTGCATCCTCGAACGATATGAACGCGAACTGCGCATGCGCCGCAGTTCCGAATCGGTTCTGGACTGTCTCCGCGAATCCATTTATGTTCGTAACTTTACAAGATCGTCAATAATCTCGGAGGAAATTTCCTTATAAGCATGCAATGAATACCGAGAGTTATTATTTTATGGTTGCACTCGCCGTAATTTGGAAATCGGAATTCGCTGATTTAATTGTGTAGTTGTTTTAGTTACGTAATCGTCGTTTCATTATTGAGCGTGTTTAATGAATTTATGATCCAGAAAAGACGACATGTAACGTTGAAAACGAAATTTACGTTTCGTTTCTTATCCTAGCGTTAAAATCCTTGGTAAACATTCTACTGTAGATCTTCATGACACTTTGGATAAATTTTTAATATCTTTTTCTTGTTTATGAAGTCTTAATTAGCTTACCATTAAATTCTTTTGCAGAAATATTTAAGAATACTAATTTATTAAAAAAATTGTACAGACCTGGAATGAATAAATATTAACAAATCCACACTCATATTCAAAAGGTAATTCTAAAAACAATGGTAAGAAAGTTCCTAGGAATGCATTAGAATGGCATTTGACCATGTAAAGACCCATCAAAGTACCGGCATAGGTCCACGAAAAGTGAGAAAAAATAATAATAATTAATAATAAAAATTTCTTTAATGGAAAGGGAAAACGATCAAAATTACATTCATTAATAATAATTATTGTTTACGAATACGACAACCATTCTCTAGCCAGAGAAATCTGATTAGCCGGGACTCGAAGTAGGAACTTTGGGTTGGAACGCTAGCAATCTAACAATTCCGACACAGTAAAACTTCGTGTATTTTTCTAACAATGAAAATGACCCCCTGAAGTAAATTTATTATAAGCATATAAACAAGGCTAAAAAAGTTGAGGAATTATCTTATTTGTTTTGTTTTGATTAAATTTCATGGAAGTTTTCGCATTTAAACATGAATACTCAATATATTCCAAGTACAATTTTCTGCACCAAACGGCGCAGCTATGAATTGATCGTTTTCAAGCGAGTCTTATCTCCTTTAATTTTTTTTGCGCATTCGAGTTATGAGTTAGCTTAACAGGAGATTAACGTCCTCGTTTTGGGGTATATAAAGCATGACCGTTGTAATAGAGCGTATTTTACAACGCTACCGTTCGCTGGCCTTTTATCTTAAATAAAAGCGACGGAAAGAGCCAATTTCGCCCTCAGAAACATCCCAAGTTCACCGCGCCCTGTTTCGTTCCCATCTATTTGAGTGCACATCTCTGTAGTATCGGATTAAAGCTTTCTCCGCCTCAGCAACTTCTTTCGTATCGAGGATGCGAATCGGGGTATTGGCGCTTCAATATTCATTCCTCCTATATTTGGAGACCTTTTAATTTCGGCGTATCGGAGAGTTGACTCGACAGGAAAATTCTCTGTTCATTTGCTACGTTCTCTCTTTCCCCGATGCGCGATTGGACGTGGTAATAGGGCTCTACGAAGCAAATTGTTTTCCATCTTTGGATGAATTTTCCGAAATGGAGTCAAGGTTGAGGATTATTTCACACGAAACTACGTTTTGAACGTAAAATACGAATTTTATAAGGTAATAAGGCGGCTGATTCCTTCTTTTATATAGGCGTGAAAGTAATTTAGGCAAACTGCAGCGGTTTCTCGACTTACGAGCTTAATTCGTTCTAGTTAGAAGCTCGTAACTCGAAGTGTTCGTACCTCGAAACTCTTTCTCCCTTAAGGGCAGTGGATACAAGGCTTGAATATCCGTTTGCAGGCTGTTGGCAACAACATCGCCATGATTGCATGTATATCGATAAAACATTTTTGTTATCGCCATTCGATATTTGAAAAATGTTGCTGCGCTTGCATAGATTCTCCATTAGGATCATGCAAACCATAATGGAGAAAAAATTTAGAAAACATATACCTATATATATATATTCCTTTCCTTTAATCCTTATATACATATATAGTAGTGGTACTCGGAAATAAGAAGTGATACGAAAATCTTCTTGTACAGAATTTTAGCTTAATCCTTTATCTTATAATCCAGTTACTTGCCAAGTACGTAATTTTCATACAATTTCCGTAATTGTGTAATTCGAGCAACATGTACAGCGCATTCCGCAGCAAACAGCTCGAAAGAGCTTCGGCGCTACGGTAAGTCGTTCGAACCATCGCCCTTCCTGTTTGGAAAACTCGACAGCGGCATTTCTTCGAACTAAATACGGAAAGCGCAAAAGACGGCTAGTTTAAATTGCATTCGTATATCGAAATTGAGTTCTTATCTAGAATATAAGAATAACAAAACATCCAAAAACTATCAAAAGTAACTTACTGCTGATATGCATATTACGTCTCCCACGGGGGCATCTTCAGAGCGAGAACGCCGGCAGAGAACTGCAACAGGCGAAAAGAGTCCAATTTGGAAGTAAAATGCGAAAAAGCAAGGCAATTACTATAAGCGAACAAGTTGTCCAGAAGTTTAAATAAAGCTTTATAAAAATCCAAGTCCTGGTTCACCAGGTTGTCTCGATGTTTATAAATGTATAGGTTTTCCAAGGCGTTCACCCAGTGTGCGAACTGTGTACCAGTTTTAAATCATTAATAGGAATATAATGTCCAGTATCTGCCGTATGTTTCGCGACACTGGAATATTGTAGAGTTTTTTATTTTTTGAATCGTGTGATTAACTTTCTTCTAATTTGCCCGCTGTACAGGACACATTATATCTTATCTAGAGATCAGAGTGGAGTGAGGAAAACGTTTGTAAGTGAAAAGTTCGTATGTAGAGAGGAAGTCGAATTACCACTGTGTGAGAGAAATGTTACCAATGAACAGCCTTGCATGTAAACTGGCATTAGGAACGTGGAAAAACCAGACTGTGCTAACTTAGCAAAAATAAGCAATGATGAGAATCAGAGAAATATACAAGGATTAGCAAAACTAAGTGATGACGTAACTCTTTCCTTGATTTTTAACTCTGTACAGAAATGATATGTTTTGTGTATAAATATTGTGTTTTGTGGTTGTGGGGCAAGTTTTATTTCCGGCGTTGTTATAACTAAATGTAAAACTATTAATCAAGTTAAGGCGTACGCTTTCGGATTTATGTTCGCAACTTCAAAAATCAAGAGTTTAAAAAAATCTCATATTTAAAAAAAATATGAGATTTTTTTAAACTTTATAAAATAGACGACAGCCTCTGGTGGTCTAACACCCCTGATTTTCCCCTGTTTATTATATACAGTTATAAATAGCAAACAAGGACAATTATCACCTATTTAAGACCTATTATAGACATCGCACTCTCTTGGGGTGGAAATTTGCAAGCAATTACCAGAGGACGTGAAAAATAGAAAAGACGATAAGCATCAACAATTTCATCGGAATACTCAACCAAAAAAGGATATCAAAAACTTATTATACAGGAAGAATGAAAAGGACGCGGGTGCATACAAATTCTCCAAGACCTTTTTTAGGATTGAGAAGCGTTAAGAAGAGTGGGATATGGAAGCGTGGGATTACAGAACCAGGCAAACCGGAGCACCCAGCGGAAATTTGAAATCCGTAGTTCCGTGGGCTCATATTAGAAGATCCATAATTGCCGCACATCTTCAGCGCTCCGTTCATCTTCCCGAGAGGATTTCATCTCACAGTGACGCATCCACCGATCTCGAGCTTTGACGTCGGTTTAGAAGTTTACTCTGTTTGCTTCAGCTGCGCTAACAGATTCCACCAAATTTTTTTTTTTCGCCGCTTTCATAACGGAGTTCCATTTCCGAATACTTAGCGCGTGACCTCATTAAAGATCAAAACGGTTCAAAGAGCTACTTCAGTGGAGATTTATTTCTTTCGCTTTAATCAAGTGTAACCAATTCGAATCTCAAAATTACTCCATTCCTTCCATCCGGAGAACACGTTAAACATCACTTACCAGGAGTAATCTTCAGGTAATTTACGTGGGGACGGTTATGAAAGCCAAAGCCTCATTCTTAATTAGACACGGAAAGAGAAAGGAAGGCGGTGTTAACGTGTTCTGAAATAGTATTCTCAAATTATTTTCTCGCGGGACTTTTTCTCATTCGGCCCCGGACCCTAATAATTGAGTTAATATAAGCATTTATTTCTGTTCAACTGTCTAAACTTTTTATTTAATTATCCTCCGTTTGGCGATGAAATTTTAATTTCTTCCACGATTCCGACTTAAGTACTTAAGTAAAAATCTCATTTATTAAATTTATGAAAATATGTTAATTGTAAGAATAAAGTTCGAAATCAGCTATAATACTTCGTGCCTCTTAATTACACGTAGTCGATCATGAAAATTAAATTAGTCTAGAGTTTGATTTAATGAAACTTTCTTAATAGCATCGCCTAGACTGGAGCCGTCCGACGTTCTTGTTGGAGTGTGACGGATGTATCGGAATCCGATATCTAGGAAGGCCAACTTTAGATGGAAACTGTGAAAGGAAATTCACGTATTCTTTTCTGATAATAATAATAATAATTTTTATTGATCACATAGGTCTATACACCCTAGAAATATGACAAGTCAAATAAATATACATACGACAAATAGCATTAAGGTATACATGATTACATGAGTATTATAAATTGCAATTTTATCAGATAATTATCTTATATTTTTTTACAGTATTGATTTCCTTTACAATCAAAATTATGCAAGATACACATACATTCAACACTCATATATTATACACAATGAATACATTTACACTCATTATAATATTATAACATCATATGATGTTAACCGCACTCTTTCATAATACAATAACATTTAAAATGTGCAAAAACGAGCGATGACTAGTGGAACAAAGTTTGTGTTTTATAAATATTCTGAATCTAAATCTTAATTAATTAATTAATTAAGCTTTAGATTCAGAATTCATTTAATTTAAGCTTAATTTTCTTAATAAATGAGACAGCGAAGTACGTATTTTCCACACAATTTTAATTTACAGGTCACGACGATGGCTGTATGCCGAAACCAGTCGTGAATAAAGTTTGTGCGAAAAATACGTTCCTTATCTCATTTATTAAAATGGCGTTCCGCTAAGAACAGTCGGATGATATTGATTTTATTTTTCTTATGTCAACAAATCATTGAATCCTATATACCGTGTTTCTCAATGTTTTCCATTTCTCTTACTGAAGTATTCTTTATGCGTGTACCCAATGTAATTTATAAAAGTTAGGAAAACAATTTTTATTTTGATATAAGTTGTAATTGTTTTCTTCTACTTATTGAACTAGGCATATTGTCGGCAATCCTAACGATCTAAGAAATTACGAATGGGCTCCGACAGGCATCGTGTGATGGATGTATTCGTTTTTAATTCATACTCTTATTTTTAAAAGAAACACGTTCAAATCTGATGCCTGCCGTTTGTAGGACTCAATGCTTACGATGCGAAATAACTATTATTGTTAAATTAACTTTGATAGGTAATATTTAGGAAGATAATTTAAAAATTTCGAGGGTTTGGGTGTTAGGTGTTTGACTTTGGCGTGCCAAGGATATGCAGAAGTAAAAAATATTGACATGACTGGTACTCGAACCCAGATCTCCCACTGTACGCGCAGGTATTATAACCTCTGAACTACTATGCTGCCTCTCTTCCTTTCTGTTGACGGGTTTCTTTGAGAGCATAGCAAGTTGCTCTCCACATAGTGATACCAACCACTGCCAGAGGTACTCATCGATGCAGCCAATTCTTTGTTTGCGAAGCATCCCATATTTCCTCACCCAGAATTTCAAGCCTTATGCATTCCACTTACGAAGCTTGTTTACATTCGTTGTCAAGGTAAGGCTTGGATTAGTCTTTGCTCGGGTCGTATTAATGTAAATAATGTGAGTGATTATGGGCTAGATCTCTCATAATGTAAAGATTATCTTCAACTCCGCGTGGTTTAATTCCCCTTAAATTGCCTCCCCTAATTTCACATTTGCGGAGAGGGTAGTGGAAGGGATCAAGCGTCTAAACGGTCTTCCTTAAATTTCTAAATACCTTACCTTTGAATCTCATTAGCATCAACTGGAATTTCTAGGTAATAAATGCTTGTTCACGAGAGCCAGAATTCGACAGCATAACTCTAGAATTCCAGTGCAAAAAGTACGTCGAAACTAAAGTTTTCTCCCACATACAAGGGTAGACACTTGGTGGAAACGGTCGGGAAAAAAGCCGACCCCAAATATTTCGAAATTAAGGAAGACTGAGCCCCCATAATACGAGGGATGTACGTCACAGAGTAGCCGGTTTCATTTCGCTCCCAAGGACGGCCAAAATAAAGAGAGACAAGCTTTCGGGGAGAGCTAAATTTATTTTATTTTCTCCTGTATTTTCGATACTCGGTTATCACGGCCGTCTCGACTCACTCGTTAAAAAAATGGAGTGAGGCCAAGTAAAAAATGGATATTTTTGCGCTTTTTCACCCCTGATTTTGTTCTGTAAACATACGCGTTAAATGTACACGTCGCTCTCTAGACGATGAAGTTGCATACGGAACTTTTTTTCCTTAGCAATTGAATGTTTTTCGTCTCGGCGATGATAGGATAACTTCGGCTTTGGCGTTCCCATGGAAATGAAAGAAAAACCAATTTCGTTTCTCTTTCCCGCTCGGGATTTCCCTCGCGGAGTCGAGGACTTAACCATTCCGATGGCTAAACTCACTTCTTATGTTTTTCTTGGCTTAAACGAAAATTTTGGCCGGAAATAAAAATATGTCCTGGAGTTGTCATTTCACGGTCTTCTTCTCCAGCGAAATTCGTTTTGAATTATTTTTTTTGCCAATTTCAGGCCTTAGGCATCTGAAAGGAATCTAAATTTGAGTTTGCTATCCCAGATAACTATACTCTGGCGGTTGTTGCCGAATCTTTTCGTTACGAATGTTACTCAGAGTTAGAGGGTATATTCAGACGCATGATACAGCAAAGGCGTTGTATTTATCCACTACGGATTACTAGCCTTAAGAAAGTCCCCTGAATAAGGAACAACCTATGAAACTTCTATAATTTTATAAGTTATAAAACACTGCAAATAATAAATTAAAGTAACCAATCAAAAACAATAATAGAAAATAACATTTTGAGTTATTTTTGAGAGTTTAAATGCCTAACGAAACAAGTGAATTAATGAAAATAATTTACCAGTTACTTATTTCGGATACTGGCTGATAGTAGATTCAAAAAACTTCAGGAAATACACCTAAATATGACGGAAAGAGTATTTCTTATTACGGTATTGTTTATCATCATTGACTTAACAAGAAATTAGCTGGGGTTACTATAGTCATGGATCAAACTCTTACTTTTGACGTGATTATTGTTATTCCCTTACCTTAGGAGAAAATTTCCGAGTAGATGAGAACATGTGAAACTATCTTACAGTTTCCACAGAATTTATTGATATCATTGATTATTACCGCGTAGAAAATTATTTGCAAGTTCACGCTCCCATCTTCAGTGGACAATCCATTTAAGAGGAATATATTCTAATATTCTTTCAAAAGCTAGATTTTCCCTTAATGCATTTTCTTGAAGTTTAATAGTTTTTAGTATACATTTCCAACGTTTTATGTCACCGTTCGAATAGTTTACGAAGGGAAGATTTGAGTGTTGCTGTTCCTGAGAAAAACTGCCAACCGTCAAGCAGTCAACAAGCGCTACTTGAACTGGACGTCTACGCCTACATATGTACCCTGCAAGGCGCCTTTCGGGGTGTGGCAAGGGGTGCATGCACCATGACTCTACTTCCGTAATCGATTGCTTGCGCGGAAATATTATCGTTCGCGGAAAAATGAAATGAATTTTTGAATTATGGCATCAATTTCTCTGATGCTTATTGTCGGATTGGCCGAAGTAGCGGGAGGGGATCACATTTCACCATTTAAGACTTCCGTAAATGTACTTTCTCTGAATTCATCAAGCGATCGCATCCTTTCTTAAAGGATCCTCGACCTACTTCTGAGAGCATTTTCAAATGTTCGCATTTTTTTATCGGAATATTTTTTAACAAATCTTAACACCTTGAGCTGCATGTTCTTGAGTTTTCGAGATGACATTTCGTCCACCGGATCCCATATACTCGCTGCATATTCTAGATGGTACTGATGACCAAGGAGAACTATCATCGATCTTTTAATTTCATCGCGTATAACTAGCTCGCGCTCTATAAAACCGAGTTTAGTTTTATTGCAGATTTTTCCAATATGGTGCAGTTTATGCTATTAGTGAGATTGATTCAAATGAGTCAAATATAATTGCATATATTCCGATAACTTGGTGGGGGTGGTTCTGATACAGTTGTTTCCTTTCGGAAAGAAATACATTACAGAGCATTTGCATGAAAATTTAAATAATCAAAAATAATAATTACAGAAAATATATTAGTAGTACAGAAGCTAAGTAAGATGGTTTTTAACAATGAATCATATATTTTTATAAAATATATAAGACAACGAAAGTGTCTTAAAAATAGGAGAAGAGGAGTTTCGCCCGTAGGTGATTTGAGATCCTTTATGCATTCTGCAGAGGGTTTTGGNAAATGGCTTAATTCCTGACTTTTAATTACTGTACCCGCTAAATTACGTAGATGCACATGTATTAATATAATAACATGTACTTGAAGGCTATCATTATTTTTGAATTTGAAAATAAGGTACCATCTAGTTGTGAAAAATTAAAGCCTCAAAGCTTAGTAAATCCTTGATCCTCACGAGGGACGTCATATGCACGTCCCGTCCCCTCCTATAACAAACATTTCGCTAGTTTGCATAGCGTAGGTTTCGCCCTAAACCTTGCCTTAGTCCTTGTCCATTCAGCACGTCGAATGGCACTCCCAGGTGCAAAGAGTGAAGCACTTCCGAACGGAACCTCAACTGAAAGCTATGCTTCACGTCAAGTCAGGGGATCGCAAAATCTGCCCACTTCCTCGGATCGCAGTACGTGCTTACGGTCCTCTCTAATCGGGGACCTAATCCAGCACCATCAAGTTGGGCTGGAGGGCGCGATAAGTGCTTAGTCCAACAGGTCTGAACAGCCGTTCATCTTATTTGGCTGGAGTGGATGTGCGGAGGCCCTTCAATTAGCTGTCCTCAGGCTGAAGAGGATGCACTCCCTCAAACTCGTGATCGATCCTCTGCCGAGATATCACTGCTTAAACGTCACGCGTTCTTTACCAAGGTTGATCTTGGATCGGGTCCAGATATACATCGGGCTATTAAGGCTCCTTGTATTGAATCTATCTTTCCGATCCATCCCGTACCCATACCATTCGCCGATAGGTTTCCTGTAGAGAATCGATGTCGATTATAGGTTCGATAGCAGCGTATCAGGGATAATCAAAACTCTCGTCTGAAAAAATCCTAAGGATAGAGGAACTGACTACAGGCAAAAGGGGTTCAGAAATTTTTTAAGCTTTACATTGTGAAATATGCAACATTGTGATTCACGTTCTCGGCGAACGCAATTTTTGAGTAAAATTCACTAAGGAAGGCGTCGTTTTTTTGAAAATCCGTCTCAAAAAAATAGAAAGAGAACACAAGAGTACTCTCCCCTTTGTTTATTGAGCCGTGACTGGTTTCAACGAGTAATCATCAGATGAACATTAAAAAAAATATGCTCACGGAGAAAATTTTGTTCACCTGATGGTGGAAATTATTCGTTAGAAGCGGTCGTGGCTAAAGAAACTGCGGAAGAAGTACTCTCCTGCCTCCTTTTTAGTTCGTTCCGTTTTCTCGAGGTTAGACGTCAGAGATTTTGCGAGATTATAGGAAAAACGGACAGTTATTACAGGTCTCTTTTTCCAGAGAGTATTGAGAATACAACTTATGTAACCCATTAGAGAGTTAGGTGATTCTTCCACCCCTCTCTTACGCCATATGGTGGATTGCGAGGTATTAATGTGATTGTAAATTATGTATATCAATGAAGCACTAGGCCCTGGACATTAGGGTTCCTGAGGATATTGAGTGTACAGTCATAATGACGTAAATCACAGGTGACCATTAAATGATTACAATTTTATAACAGGTGTGAAAAATAGTGACATGACTGGGACTCGAACTGGGTCTGGGGCAGAAATTCTAACCACTAAACTACCCTGCTGCACCTCTTCCACACTATTAAGGGAATGCTTTTAAGAGGAAAGCGGGTAGCCTCCACCATGTGGCACGAACTACCTCTAGATGGTACTCATAGAGACACACAACTCACAAAAGCGGTCTTTTGAGGTTAACTCCTCAAGGAAATCACAAGTGTTAAGGAAAAGTAAATTACTAAGCACGGAAGAACCGTGCGGCTGTATCCCAAGGAATAACAGGTGTGAAAAATAAAACAAATCCTCACAAAAGCATTCCCAAACAGACCTGGTTACGAGTCCCAGTCATGTCGCTATTTTAATAATTAAATCAATTCTTATTTAAACTTCATTCATAGACTTGGCATGAAGAAGTCGATAAATGGAAGAATTTAAAACGTGCATCATTTGTTAGGTTTACAAAAGAGATCTGCACGAATACAGATTTGCAGGTCCTCAGGCTGCATATTCCTATCCGCAAAAGATTGTAAATTTTCAGAACCTATCCAGAACTTTTTACGCGGATATCCTGTCTGATAAATTGAGAATTAACAGAACTCTACTATCCACCTCATTGCTCCATCCTTCCACATATTCCTGATTTACTCGAATCTCATGCATTGGGAAAGTTTACTTTTCAGATCGTGGTGATGATAGACCACAAGTGAAACTGCTTACCAAAATAAAGCTCAATCGAAACTACGTGGTTTTTTGGTATATTTAATTCCATGTTGGATTGTTCTAGCTTGCGATGGCTGTATTTTTTATTGAAACGAAAGTAAAATGCAATGCGGCTGTCAATTAAGTAAGAGGTTAAAAACTCTTGCAGATGAAACTAGCGTTTTGAGGAAAACTGGAACTTCCGGATTATAGATTTCTGGGAAACTCAGTATGTACATTTCGGAAACAAAGTTTCCATTTTCAAGGGTTCCATAATGAGAAAAATATCACATTTCTTATCGTCTCGTAATTTTTGTCTTTTTGATTCTTGGAATATTGAGATATTATTGCTGTTTTTCATGAAATTCTTGCTAGGATCTGCAAGGGTACAGGTTTCTGTATCCTTAACCGATTCGTATCCGATACACACCTGAGTTTCTAAAGGATAGTAAATTATCCAACCCTCAATAACAAATTATTCAACCCTATCCATGACTTTTCCTGCGTACATTCGCGGGTCTGGTCGGATAAATTACGAATTTGCAGATCTATACTTTACACATACGTAACTTCGGTCCCAAGAAATGCGTCATTGGCTTGTTCTCTTGATTATTATATTCCTTAAAGTATGATAATTTTTGTTACTCTTGCGGCAATGGAAGGTTGGACGATGGGGTTATGGTGTGGAGCATGGTTTATCAGGGTAGTTGTGTTGTAAAGGAAAGGTAAGGAACCTGTGATTTGACGGACAGTTCCAATAAACCATCCACTAGCACATAGACCACAGACGAATGAAATACTATGAAAAAGTCTTGCTAATCATATATAATATTTGTATTAACCTCATTAGATTGGGCATTATTCGTGCACATAAGTCTGTTCAAAATACTCCTACACTTCTGTTATGGAAAAATATTAAGACGGGATCAATGGTTTAGAGGCTTGAAACAATCCGTAAGCCGTTTACCGGCAAGCGGAACTCGCGCTCAGAGACAAACGGGAATCTCCGGATGAGCGATTTCTGGGGAGGAGAAATCGGTAATCTGGAGCTTCCCGTTTGTCTCCGAGCGCGAGATCCGCTTGCCGAAAGACGGCTTATGGAGTGTTTTTAAACCTCTAATTCATAAACAGCCGTGTTCCAACCTTCTTTTTCTTACGGGATCAATGATGGCTGTACATTTTCAAAAATATATTTGTTCATTACCTGAAATAAAAAGTTTTCAATTAATAACAGCATTAAGGGTGCATCGAAGGGAAATAATTATTTAATGCGCCTCACGGACTCATGCATCAAACACAGCCATCGGCTGAATTACGAGTGATCCGGAAATAATTTTAGTTATTGGAAACCAAACAGGGTGATTGTAAGCGTGAAAATTGCTTTCGTTGGATAATGGGATTCGACGAACTGAATTATTCTGAATATCAACGAATAATGCCCCTTATATTGTGGAGTCTAAACCCCATATGACGTCACAAAGGGTCTCATATTCATTATTTATATATTTTGCGATATTTTAACGAAGATTATCAATTTTAATCGCAAAATCTGCCCACTTCCTCGGATCGCAGTACGTGCTTACGGTCCTCTCTAATCGGGGACCTAATCCAGCGCCATCAAGTTGGGCTGGAGGGCGCGATAAGTGCTTAGTCCAACAGGTCTGAACAGCCGTTCATCTTATTTGGCTGGAGTGGATGTGCGGAGGCCCTTCAATTAGCTGTCCTCAGGCTGAAGAGGATGCACTCCCTCAAACTCGTGATCGATCCTCTGCCGAGATATCACTGCTTAAACGTCACGCGTTCTTTACCAAGGTTGATCTTGGATCGGGTCCAGATATACATCGGGCTATTAAGGCTCCTTGTATTGAATCTATCTTTCCGATCCATCCCGTACCCATACCATTCGCCGATAGGTTTCCTGTAGAGAATCGATGTCGATTATAGGTTCGATAGCAGCGTATCAGGGATAATCAAAACTCTCGTCTGAAAAAATCCTAAGGATAGAGGANTTTATTCACTCAATTAACCAATTAATTTAACGAGTAACGAAATTTTTGTACAAAAGGTATCTTTGGTTCGAATCCAGATGATTCAAAACTCTTCCATAAGAAATGCATGTACCGTTCATTTTGATCGACTGCAGACTTTTTTATTTTGCAAAATTAAATGAGAATAATGGTCTCAAAAATTCAGGGATAGTATCAAAAGAAGGGAGTTGAATTAAGATTTTTATTTCGATCGTGGAATATTGATTTAGATTAGAAAACGCTAGAGTCCTGTCGTAAAGGACAATGTTTTTTCTTAAAATTTGGGATGATATACAAACCGTCCCCTTGGCGACCAAACCAGTTGTTAAAGCCGAGCTCATAGGCTATCGCGGGAAATTTAGATAGACATACGACATCGTAGATTAGATGGTGGGAAAATGATAGTTTTTTGAAGAAGAGATAATTTTTCGTATTTCGTGCGTTTACAATCACGAGAAACAAATCGCAGTGGCGCAAGGCCACTTAGCTGTATTAGCAGTGTTTAATAAAGGAAAAAAGAGGCGGTGACTCATCAATAATTTATCAGCACTAGGAAGAAAAAATTTTTTGGGAAAATTTGCCAAGTTTTTACAAAAAATGAGAAGTTCAAAGGAAATTTTTCGCATATTTCGCATAAAATTTCATAATGGTATTTTCAAAGGATGTTGCAAATGTTTATCACTTTAAATTTATGGTAGAGACGGATACATATTAATGATACCAACAAGTTTTATTAAATTATTATAGAATTATTAGACACTTAAATGTAAGTTTCGTCATCATTGATGAGGTAAATTTATTAAACGCGACTTTGACACTCTAGTTCATTGTATTATCCTATAAGTATACGCGGGAAAATCCTGTCCCAATAGAATTTGAGTGAGAAGATGGTAGATATGATACATCTTCATTTTTCTATGCAAATAACTTCATTGCTAAAAATTGAAAAATGTAAAAGTTTTTTGGATCTTAAGTTCTTAGTTATAAATAATAAGATATACCTTCATATGGGGTCTCCGGATAGCTATGTGAGTAATGCGTTCGACGACGGAGAAACTGGTTCCGGGTTCGATTCCTAGTGGGGCCTCACATAACCTTAGCTATGCCAGTACCGTATACCTTCATACACAATGTAGTTTATTAGAAATTTTACTGGAAAATTATCTGGTGCCTATCAAAAACTCTAGCAAATAATATTTCACTAATATTATTAATAAAAAAAAAATTTCTTTTTATAGACTTACAATTCATGCATTCTTGCTTAGAAAGATCGCATGCATACAATTGGAGATGTACATTTTTAAATTGGTAAAATGAATTCTCGTAATTTCTAAATTATAAATTCACTGGTGTTTGTATAATATTTATTTTAAGATGTACCAAAGATTATAATATCTACATCTAAAGAGCTTTAATCGAATTAAATCATTTATAAACTGTTAGCATATCCCGCAAAAATGCTGTTAAACGTCTTAAATTAATTTGATTGCTCGAGTTTTCCTGAATATTAGAATTGCTTGGCAACCAAGTCAATATTTACAGGCAGGAGCAATTGTTATTTTGTTTATTTCTATGAGCAATCGACTTTTATAAATTATAATAACAATCGCTACCGTTGTCGGATGATCTAATCAATTTCCTTCTTAAGCCTGTAAATCAGTATGGCAGTATGTACTTGCAAAAACAATGCAAAAAAGATTGACGTATTTTTATTGATGGCCCAAGAATTCAACGGCATATTTCATGTAGTTTTTCGGCAGGGTCGTCATTCAGTTAAAGTCGACACCATCTCCTCATTGTTTATTTGTATTACTATATCAACGATGGTGTCGTTGTAGTTGGATTAAATTTAATGGATGATTTAACTCTCTAATATGCTCTGCGGATTTTAAAACCAGAATATCGGTAATCGTTAATATATTATGATATTGTGAATGATTGATAAAGTCCTTAACTTGATTTTTCGAAACATTATTACCGAGCATTGATGAAAAATGGGTAATCATTGAAAATAATAATAAACATTTTGTGAGGGACAAATGTGTTCCTAATGATATCCTTTTAGGATGAAGAGACTTCGGGCGAAATCATTCGGTAGAGAATTTTGTGTCGTCGCTATGCCTACAGAACATGTTTATTCAATAACCATGGTAATATGATCTTAGCTGTCGAAGCACTTTTAACAATACTACTACTAATAACCATGGTAATATTTTTTGCTGGTCAATTTATATAATAGGATTTTATTTTTATGATGATAGTATTGTAACATAGATTCTATCCTAAGGCCTTATTCTTCTTACACGTATTTTTTTACTCAATAGCTCAGAGTAGGGATACGATAGCTCGAATAATTTTTAATCATACTTAACCTTACCTTGATTTATCTTGCTATGAAACCCTGTAGTGAAAATATTATGAAATTTTTAATATCCTATGTCTATGGTTTTCCATTGTACGATTCGATATTCTATATTTATCGTTAGAGTATTCCAATAGTCAAATAGGGCATTCATTAGTGCTGGACCTAATACGTATGGACCAATTTGTATCTCCATACATAAGTTCAGAACATTTCAAAATGGTAACTCAGTTCATAGTGGTACTTTTTAATTCATTTTACATAAGTCATCATAGTTCACTCTATGCATAACGGCCCGAATTTCATAAAGATTGTAAAGATTGTAAGGTTCAATTATGATAGAATTACTGAAAAATCTATTCAAGTGCAGTGTAAACATAGTTACAAAAAACCGTCGTTGTAAATCAAAGCAGCTTAAAAGCCTGCGTGAAGAATGATCTGTTTCCATGACGAAATATAAACAAAGAAAAGATCGCGAAACTTTCCGCAAATAAAGCAAAATAAATGTACAAAAGATGACAACGATGTATTTCGTACTTGGGTGTTATCTCTTTGACACAAAAATGCGAATAAAATAACACCTCCTGTATTACCATAATTAATCATTTCATCCAAACTAAAAAATTCAAATCACATTAATTTTAACTTCATTTAGAGAATTTAATTGATTAATTAACGAGAAACATAATTGAGCCAGGGAATTTATTCTCTTTAATATATAACCCTTGTTTATTCACTCAATTAACCAATTAATTTAACGAGTCGTTAGAGACTTCCTTTCATTATTAGAACTGAATAACAACTTCGGATGGATGAAAGAGTGTGAAACATTGCTCTGGGATACTTTATTCGAAATACGAGTTCAGATGAATGATTAGCCATCGGTCACGGTCTAGCGGCGTCCAATTTGCGGGAGGAAATGTGGATAGCGGAGGAACCCCAGAGTTGAATGTTTAAGTAGTCGGAAATGAGAGTTCCACCTCTATCCGATTCCGGTCGAGCAGCTATATTAAATCGTCTACTTCAGTCTCAGTTTTCATATTAAGTTCGCAGAGACAGGCTTGTTTGTGGCGTTGACTGATCACAGATTATTTCCCAACCGAAGGGTTCTCAACGGTTTCATCCTTTTTTTGGACCTGCAGTTTCATTTAACTACCTCTTCCTTCTTCCTTGCTATGTTGTTTAGTGGCTTAACAACTCATCAAATTAACTTGGCCTATTGTTGTCGATACACGTGCGTATTGTAAATTTTTAACTATAGATTTATATATTGTGCATGATTTTTGAGTTTTTAGAGAAATATTAAGCCTAAAAAAATGTCTTTTGGGAAAAGGAAGATATTAACTGTGCAAGGATAGTCGCGCGATTGGAAAATCAAGGGTAAACAAATAGTGAAAAATAATGGCACGATTGGGACTCGAACCCAGGTCTCCCACTTTTCGGGCAGGTATTCTAAACACTAAACTACTAGTTGGGTGATTATAATACCAGACCGAATTGTAGGAGAACTGGGTTCGAGTCCCAGTCACGCCACTATTTTTCGCTTCTGTTTGCTCTTGAGCGTCTTTCTGATTGCAGATTACTAGGTGGTGATTTCTCGGGTTGCCTGGGTGATTATTTAAACGGGAAAGATGAATCTCAAGCAGAAAATCATTCATTTTTTCCAGTTAAATTTGACCTAACGACTTAATTTATGAACTAACATTTATGTCGTCGAATTTCATGGGGTGACTCGTGCCCATTCGGTCTGTAAATTGAGTTCCGTTTCCTAAAAAAAAATAGAAATTATATTTATATTTTTATATATAGTAATGTATCCATATTTGAACTGGATTGTACCAGATGCAGAGGTAATAGAATTCTCCTGTTACTCTTCAAACTGATATAGGACTTAACTTACATCGTTAAGTTCGATTATTCAATAAAGGTATCATTTTCATTGTTACGTCACTCTCAAACATCTTTACGAGAATGACGATTCGAAAATCACATTCATATCCAATCGATTTTTAAATTAATCTCATCGTTGCTGTTTTGATTTTCTGTAATAATTACATTTTCATTAATTACGTTCTTGTGTTGTTTTCTCCCTCGGAACTTTAATTGTTAAACATTAAAGAAGAGGGCCTCTAATGATGAATTAATGAAATCACTGCTATGAATCAATCAATACCGTGAATCGATTAAAATGCGTCGGAATCATAACCTTCTATAGCACTTATATTCCGTTGGAATATATGGATTATTGTTTTTGATAAACATGTAGTATTTTAGGAATTTCCTCCTGTGGTTCTAGTTCACTAAGGTGTAGTTTGCAATGAGTTGAGTTGTCCTCTATCCTTAGCTAATAATGTTACCTTTGATGTAGTATTAATCCACTTATAAGAAAAAGGAAGAATAATTTGTTAGGATAAGTAATGACCGACTTGATATATTTTCGAACGAGAATTTTAGGAATTTTTCGATAGGGTAATTCATCATGACACCAACCTGCAAGTGAGTTAAAAAATTGAAATATATGAGCCTTTATAGAGAATAATGTGCCCAAGGAATTACCGTCATGAAAATCTAACGCAAAATAAACATTTTGGTTGGCGAAAAATTTTTTGAAACATTTAGAAAAGACAGATATCGATGGTACATTTGGAAGTTTCAAAAGCCATTTACTTCTTAAATGGCCCAAATTTTCTTCCGAAAGTTCCGGTGATTTATCTCAAACTGAGAGGAAAATGACACGGAGGGTAGGCTGGAAAATTTTCTCTATTTTCTCCAGAAGAAAGAATGGATACTTTTCGTTTCAAAAGATATTTTTATATTAATTTAAATTTATACTTGAAGGATACTTAATAGGAAATTTGGTTAGTTAATCAATTTTCAATCTTCTTTTTTATTCAATTTTCCTTTTTATTCCAAAGCTTAACATTTAATATGGTTTCTGAACTGATTCTTGGTTAACATTATTTTCATTAGAAGGAGAAATTGAAAGAGAAAAAGTCTGCCGCAGCCGGAAATCAAACCCGGGTCCCCCACTTTCCGGGCGGGTGCTCTGTCCTCTAAGCTACCACGACAGATAGATCTGTCCTCTAAGCTAAGCAAAGTCCTGGTAGCTTAGAGGACAGAGCACCCGCCCTGAAAGTGGGGGGTTCGATTCCCGGCTGCGGCAGACTTTTTCTCTTTCAATTTCTCCATCTAAATTCAAAGCATGTGAACCATGCGTTTCTCGTCGCTTTATTATTATTTTCATTACATTACATTAATTCTCTTACAAATTATTAACATTGAGAAAGACACATCTGTAAGATATTGTCTGAGCTAAGAGTGTACATAATTATTTCGACATTTTTTTTATTGCTGACATAAAAATTTTGACTTCTTATACTTTTTTCGTGGAATTCATGGAAGTAAAACGTCTTGTGGTAGGGAATCGACTCTAGATCTCTCACTTTCCAGACAGATGCTCAAAGCCAATTGAGGTATTGCGTGGTGCAGTCTCAATCCGTTTTTAGGGAGGTTTTGTTGGATAAAGGAGTGGTGGCTCTGATTTAGCGGCCCTCATCAACGACGCGGTCCTCACAGAGGCTGCCAGCCTTCAAACCGGACCCCTCCCTAAGAGATGCTAACGCAATGAATGGGAGAGAATCATTTCACGTGATCGCATCAACTGTTTTGCTCAAAAGAAATTTACTTCCGGGTGAAACTACTATCTCAATGTCATTATCAAAGAAAACGGTTTTGTTTTAAACATACATATATTATTATCATTAAAACAAGAGATCCATTTTCATCAATGCAAAATTAAGACGCTACAATGCGGTCATAATTCCGGAAGTACTGTATGCAGTCGAAACAACAAAAATTGGCGGACAAACAAAAATTAAAGAAATAGAGAAATAGGAACGGAAAATCCTCAGGAACATTTTCGGACCGATAAATAGAGAAGGGATATGGACGAAGAGACCAGCATCAGAGATCTACAAACAGACAGATGAGATAACGGATACGTTTAGGAAAAGAAGAATGAAATTTCACGGACACTTTCACAGAATGAATGAGAACAGAATCTTGAGGCGGATTCTCGAAGTCATCAACTCAGGCAGGGGAAAAACACAGTGGATAAAAGATATCGAAGAAGACGTCAGATAATTAGACATGACAATAGACGATATAGAAGACCGGAAAAAATTCAGGAATACTGTCAGCAAACACAAATTTGAAACCGCGACACAGTAAAAGAAGACAGGATGTAAGTGGACAGAAGAACGAAAGAAACAACACAGTGGAGACATGAAGGAAATTTGGAGAGAAAGAAAGAACACAAAGAAATCATCATAGAGGATTTCAGGTTCAAACGCTCTCTTTAACAGGAATGGCTGTAAATAAATAATAATAATAACAATAATAATAAAAAAAACATGGCAACGTCTTTGCAGAAACCGAAGGATTCATGGTAGCAATTCAAGACCAAACTATAAATACAAGAAACTATAGGAAATTCATCATTAAGGACCAACAAATTATTAGTGATAAGTGCAGACTATGTAATGAACAATCAGAGACGATTAACCATATTATCGGCGGCTGTGGGTTGCTTGCTTCTACAGAATATACAAGGAGACACAACAATGTTTGTAAAATAATTCACCAAGAACTTGCTTTGAAACATACTCTCATCGATACTTATACTCCATATTACAAATATACACCAGAAATTATTTTAGAAAATACATCAGTAAAGTTATACTGGAATAGAAGTATCATCACAGACATAAGTATACCTCATAACCAACCTGATATTACACTCATTCACAAATCTAGTAAAACTACATACCTTATAGAAATTTCCGTTCCAAATTCCATGAACATACAAAAGAAGTATGCAGAGAAAATACAAAAATACCTCACACTAAAGGAAGAAATAAAACAACTGTGGCACCAAAAATCAGTAAAGATAGTACCAATCATACTTTCATCAACTGGAATAATTCCAAAATCATTGCATAACAGCTTAATGGAGATAGGCTTAAAACCAAAAAGCTATATCTCCCTACAAAAATCTGTAATTCTGGACACCTGCTCGATAACAAGAAAATTTCTCTGTAATCTGTAATCATAATCAGTATAATATGAAATACCATAAAAAATGATAACAATAGAGGAACATGTGACTTGGTGAATACCCGTCACAGGTTCAAAGATACCACATAATGTGAGAAAAAAATATAATAATAATAATATTATCTGTGCTTTAGAGAATTGCGAAAGGCTTTGTAATTTCGGAATTGACTCATATCAAATAGACATTCTTGGAATGCGAGTCGGGTTTACCTGTGTTTAAGATTGATTTAAAAGCTTATCATATGTTATTTCAAACTAATACCCCATTAACGTCCGATGCACATGATTTCCTCCTTAACAGCTTTATTTCAAACATGAATGTTCTCTGTATAGTAGTCATCGTTAGTAAAGACTTTCTTTGCTAATGACTCAAATATGCTAAGTTACCATACACGATTCCTAACGACGAGGCGAGCTTAATTTTAAATACGCCCTCGGATTCCATGGAGATAATATACAATGGAATTAAGTCTTACTCCTCACATAAAGTACAGTTTATGTTCATATGTTACCCAACCGAGGAAACCAACTTATCTCTTTAATATCTAGGAAGGAATAAATAATGGCTTCAGTACCTAGGAAGTCATTATCTTCATTACTGAGCCCGTCTTCATGCATATATCTGCCAAGACAGTAATAGGCTGCTATTAAGTTAGGTGAAGGCACATTATTCATATGTTACTAAAATGGTCTGAGTTCCAGATTCTATTTATTTAACTAATGCCTCATTTTCATATCTTTAAAACCCCGCTCTCTTTTACTAACAAATTCTTTAGTCTGACCAGTACTTCCAAGTCGGCTGAAACATACTATATCAGGTTTATCACCTATATTTGCGTCACTAGAAAAAAAATGGGAATCGTCTCATTTCATGACTTAAATTTCATTTTATTGAGCTGGAGAAACTATGACGTGATGAAATAAATACTGCTGTCTGAAATCTTCATGCTGCGCTAAGTTCATAAAGAAAAAATTTGTGATATCATCCTTTCCAAATATTAAGTATCACTCCAGAGCCGTAGGACTTATTGTTTAAATTTTGAATTTCTTGATTTTCTGGCCTGAATTTACACTATTTTATAGCACATAAGAAAAAGGGTAAAGGTAACTTTGCACGTGAAGGCGTGCATATAGTCATTTCACCTTTTCATGTAAGTTTTTCCTTGGGGTAGCATTTCATAACTTGGATATCATCTCAGTGTACGAGATCCATCTTCATGCTCCCTATAATTGTGCGTATTAGCACAAAGACATCGATTTGGGCCCCAAATATATTACTGCGTAATACCGAAATGTCATGGAATTTTGATCTTTAGATTTGAATTAGAGTTGAACATATCTTGACGTAGATCATAAGCTTTAAACTCGGTTGTCCATTCTAAAACACTTTTACGTTTAACGTTTCAAGCTCTTTCTAATAATCTATAAAGGGTGTATTTATTTTCCGTTATAATAAACCTCACTTACCTTCCTTATAGATTTTCATATAGCTAACCTTAGCAGAGAAAAAATAACTTCGTATATTTTCATTAAAAACACTCCTCTAGCTATTCCTAAGTACATATTATCTATACATTTATCTTACAACCTTCATATGTTTTTTTACACTCCTTCCCTTTAATGGGTATTTTTCTGTTGTGGATAAATCTTTTCTGAAATGAATAATATCACATTTTTTCTTCCACAAAACTTTTATCCTTCTTTTATTTCTATTACTACCGTACTTGTTAAAAATCTGTATATATTCTATGTTAAATCTTATATCATTTTATGTATTCGTATTTTTATATCCCATTCTGACAAGGGTTTAATGGAAGATGGAACTTTCTAGTCCCAATTTCGCCCAAACTTCTATTGCATATATGTAATTTCGTTTGAATGGTGTATGACCTATGATTTTTAATGCTTAATCCGTTCGAAGGAAGTAGTACGCAAGAAAGTTCTTTATTCTCAGATTTACTCCATGTAGGTTGCATTTAATATACTCTTAGTTATATCCAAAGGTGTGGATTCTTACGGAGTTACCACATTCATCTTAATATGGAAAATTTAATTTTAAGCACACTCAAGGAAAAATGTGAAGGTGACTTTGCACTTTAAGGCATGGACCTAGGAAAAATCTGAAGCAAAAACGGTCTGACAGGACTGGGACTCGAACCTGGAATCTTTTACTTTCCCGGCGGATGCTTCATCCACAATAATATATAAATCATCTGCCTGGAAAGTGGATGATTCTCGGTTCGAGTCCCAGTTATGTCAGACATTTTTTTTGTCCGCGTTTTCATGGGATTTATGCACACTCTCGGAAAAAGCCTCGAATATTTCATTTGGGTACTCGAATCGGTGTGGTGTATGACCAGAGATAATATAGAACGTATTAAACGCGAATTTTAGGGATCTGCCCTTTGAAAGAGTTCTTTTTATACTCGGAACGAGCTCGCTTCAAAGATTGAGCTGTTTTGTAAAGCACCGAATATCTCGAGAGACGGGTTAATTATCCGCATTCCCGAAGGCGTTTGAGATAAGAGAGCTTCTTTCGAGAGTGTGATGCCGTGTATTAAAGACGGTGAACCCTGAGGGCGTTCCTTGCGGGCGAGAGCTGCGAAATGGTCTTAGGGATTAGAATAATCGATGGAAGAGGCGGACGAAGGAGAGGCAATCAATCAGCGAGATAACGGACGGATGGCGACAGAGAGAAACGTCTTTCTCTATCGGTCATATCCCCCTCATAGAGCGCAGATACAGCGGGCGATGACTTCTTTAGGATCTAGCGACTCCTATAAGGAAACACATGCATTCATATGTGGGATGAAAATGTTGCTGTTTCACTTTTCAGGATCCGCATGCAATAACGCCTTACACTAGCCGAAGTTCGTTACTACCAGATGTTTTATGTTTATTTATTGAATTATTTTATTTTATTTCTAATGGACAATTAATAATAAAATACAATAGAATAGCTACAATAAATAATAAAAATTATCACATTGATTACATTAATAT
>KZ308800.1:0-26219 GCA_000376725.2 Ladona fulva
TATTTGATTTACTACATAAATGTTGCGTATTTACATTATTATTCTTTGATTTATATGTAATCGTCTACAGCGAAACAGGAGACCTTAGCAATCTTATTGATAGTAAAGTTAGGATATTTGCGGACGATACGGTAATTTACAGGGAAATAGAGAGTAGAGAGGATAGACTAACCCTGCCGAATGATTTAGATAACATTATGAAATTGTGCGATGATTGGCAATTAGAGCTAAATGTAGACAAATGTTCAGTAGTTAACTTCTTCGAAAGAAAATCTATTATTAAAGATTATCCGTACAGTCTCCGTGGGATAAACTTATTAACAGTAGAATCGGTGAAATATCTTGGAGTAACTCTCACGAATAAGTTAACATGGAGTACTCACATCCATAATATATGAGGAAAAGCACTTAAAAAAACTCGGCTTCGGAAAGAGAATATTCGGTCGGAGCGACGAAAAAGTTCGCGAGCGATGTTATCTTGCGTTAGTTAGAACTCATCTTGAGTATGCGTGTAGTGTATGGGACACTGCCGATAAGTGTTGTATTAATGAATTAGGAAAGGTGCAGCGGAAGGCGATATGTTTTGTGAAGGATTGCTGCGATAAATCAGTGAGCGTCACTCAGATATTCCAGGACGCAAAAAGGGAATCTTTGGAAGTTAGAAGATTTCAACAAAGGATCAATTTACTGGATAAATTCAGAAAAAGCATGTTAAGAGATGATTTAGCAGATATAATTCGTTCACCATACTACATAGGCCGTTCCGATAATGAGAGAAATAGATGCCAGAACCAATAGATTCAAGAACTCATTTTTTCCGCGAACGATACGCGAAAATAATCGATTAAGGAAATAGAGTCATAGTGCATGCACCCCCTGCCACACGCCGAAAGGCGGCTTGCAGGGTACAAACATAGACATAGACGTGGCTCTCAATAAGTCAAACTTCCGTGTTGGATGTCAGCAGATGGGCTATTCTTCAATATTAGAAGCAATTTCCAACCAAATATTTCGTCAGATGTTTCTGCTTTGTAAATCACTTGGTTTAAAGATTGATAAGTGTATTTCTTTATTTGATAAAATAATTTAATAGACAACAATTTCAGTATATTGGTTTTCGAATTTATCCCAGAAGTATTATGAAAATGAACTTTGCTCAATGGCAATTTCGGTCAATGAACGATTGATGCCGTCCACCTTTTGTACTATATTTTTATTATCTTCAACATGAAATGCACATCCAGAATTCGTCGTGGAACCTATAAAGATAGGATATCTTGGCTAAGACGACAGTACTTAAAATACGGCAGTATTAAGACCATTTACTGATCTCACTAAACCATCCCAGAAATCTCGGTGAACTTAACAAACCTTTTTCTTAAGGGCTCAATTTTAGGATAGTCGGGTGAGGAATTTGGATTTCTTTGGAATCAAAGAAACTTCTTTAAAGGAACGTCTTATTTTCTAACCTTTTCGGTGATGGCAAAAGCGAACTCCTAATTTCTTTGAACTCTGAAGCAGATTTCTAATTTGGTATTTTTTCCGATGACTCGCATCAAAGGTACCCTATGGATGAAGATAATCACTGATGAAAACTTTTGAAGGAGGGAAAATGGTGAAACATTTCGAGATTATTAGAGTGGGACTCAGATGGAGGGAAGTGTATCCGCGGGGGTTATTGAACCCCGAGTTGAAAATTAGGAGAAAGTCGGAAACTCCCAATCTCCAAAATGCCTGGAAGCGTTTTACAAAGGCCTTGGCGATGAAGGAGAAACGTATATAGAATAGGTTTTCGAATTCTGGGGGCCTCTGATGATTAAGGGTTTGGTGGGAAAATGAGCCATTAAGTGGTGAGAATATAAGCGAAGGGGAGAGGGCATTCGAGTTACTTATTCAGTTCAGTCTGCAGATAATTTCTCGGGGGTACCTTTTCCCTCGTTTCATTTTTACCCAAGCGCTTAAAAAAATTATAATCGCCATAAAACACCGGTTCGTGATTCCCACGCAAATATTTATTTTGAACATCGTTGGGAGCTTTTTACGGCTTTTAACGATGTTTTCCAGCTGATTTAGTGCGAAAAAGTGTGAGGTTTTGCAGAGATACCGAATTTCATACGTCAACATACAAACAAATGAATGTCTTTTGTTTGCATGTTAGTAGCCGATCGATTTCCGATCTAAATCATTCATAATTACATTCGGTCACGGAATTAATTTGTGTGGAATATATCCAAGATTTCGTAATTTTTCTTGTACCAATCGGAATTGTCACTTAAGAAATTTAGCATTCATTAGTGATGTATTGAATATGGTTACAAAATTTAGCGGTTCACCATCTCTGACTTTAGTGTTAAATTTATCGAGAATCTTTCAAATATTTGTTAATGCAGTGTCGTATATCGAAAGTATCATTTTCTCTTAGTGTAAATTTCAATCAGTGAATGTAAAACATTACTTGGAAAATGTTGTAGTGTAAGTTGGTGTAAATATAAGAGTGTTAGTCTCTCAGAACTAGTCGAAAATCGCAAGGATTAACATAGAGAGTAATTTCTACTGGTCCTGATAAATCTGTAAAATCTGTATATCGGGAAATTTGTGGAGAATTTTGGGCCAACATCATGAAAATCTCGTCTTACGTAAGCGGGTTTCAAGGTAATTTGTTAGGAAGTACCCTTCCAGAGGGAAACTGATTCGCAAACAAAGTGGGTTAAAAATTCACAGATGGCCCTCCTAAGATTGGAGAAAGGGTGTATTTCAAATTAAGGCACCCTTAAAGACATTCATATCCACCCTTAAAAGAAAAGAACGAGACTATAGGTGTGGAATGTTACGCATTATATCTACGAGATTTATTGGATGTATAGAGATTAATGTTGCCTCTTGCTCAGATTCAGAAACATCTGGACCACTTGAGGTAGATTTCAAGTTTTATCAAGCCCATCTACTTTAAGATAGGGAATGTATTCTGTCTGAAGCATTAATCGAAAACGGTGCTGAGAGATTTCCAACACGTCGAGAAAGAAAATAGAAACAAAACAAACTGTTTCGGTTCCTTTCCTCATAGCCCTGTGGCGCGTTGCTCCTTTTCTTGAAAATACTTCTAATGTTTGAGAATTTATTTTTTGAATTTCGAATAAAATTGGGCTTTATCAAGCTAAAAAAGGTATACATATTATTAAAGGTGATCTTATCTTTGTAATTAAGATGAATATGTTTTATGTAGTCACTAAAATTCAATAAAGGAGCAAAACTTAAGATTCTAAATGAGTGAAAAAAGCAATGTCATTTCTTGACCATATTTCAGATCCGGAAAAAAATAATATTTCTCTACATGGAGATAAATCGATACGTATGAATCCCGGTCAGATATTAGTTTTAAGATATTGGTAACATTTTATAATAAGTTTCTAAATTTATATTACGGTATGAATGTTTAATCAAAACCGTTTAAGATTGTTTCCTTTTCTCTAGCTGTTATCTTCTAGCTTAGAACAGGATAATGTCTCAATTAAATCTTCCGTTTTAAAGGGATTACGACCGTAACTGAAGTAAGTCTGGAGTGGAATAGGGAAAAAAAAACATTAATAATGAAAAAGTCTCTGTTTATAAGTTAATGTTTAATTTTCCCCTTTGTGAGAAGAAAAAATGATAAAGCTATCTGGATACGGAGAATTTAATACCACATGTGAACGTAACGTTTATGTTATGAATAAATGCATATCATTTCGGTAAAATTTCTATGGTAAGGCGCACGTATACATAGTGACATAAGCTTGAAGCTAAACCCGCGGTTTGATTTTAACAATTGTGGAAGGATCTGAAAAGACGATAATGAAAATAGGAAAATTTTACCTTTTAGGAAGAGGAATAAATTATTAACAAAGCTTAGTTAACTATGTTGCGATAGAATACAGAGTATAAGATTGGAAGCAACACGGAATGGAGGAATATTGTAAGTTATGGAAATCTTTTTTACGATAAAATTTTGTCTTTGTCTGTCTTGTCATTAAGTTTGCGATAACATTTTTCAAGGAACTTTTTTGAAAATTTACCTATTTAATTGTACCCTTCGGGCTATCATCTTCTCCAGAATTCCCGGAAATTGTCCTCGCTCGTTGTCCAGTCGTTGATATGACCGACACATAAATCAATCCTCTTCTGAGACGAAAACTTACGGACCGGCGCGGACAAATGCTTGAGGCATCGTCCAAACTTGTCCGTTAAGAACAAAAGCCTCTTTCGGGGTGAAAATTCTGGGCGCAAAGACGGGAAATCAATACAGACTAGTTCTATGGTGCTCCGGAAAGATCCATCCAGAAGGCCACGGGGATAGTTCGCCCGCAGGTACATCGATTTCCCCCCGTCGACATTCCTTGCAGACCGCAGGAATCCGTGCCTTTCTCGGGAACACAAATTATCACCTTTCGGTCTATCTCGCTATCTCTCTAAGGACATTACGTACGAGGAACGGCAGACGGATGCTAGTTTCGCTCCAGAGGACGCGAAAGGGACAAAATCGGCTCGGGGTTCGTGCCAAAGGGTCCTCGGGAAATGCACCTCTTTGATCCGTAGAATGGAGAAACCGTCCTTGGGTAGGAAACGTCAACGATGGTGACTCCTGCCCCGACTCGTAGTATAAAGAAAAGAAACGTGTTTACTTCAGGCTGGAATCTGAACTACTTCTACGTTAGGGAAAGTACAATGTTTGTGAACATTTCTTTTAGTAAACCACTGAACAAGGGAAATAGAAAGCAATGTAAGGTAAGGCAAGAAATGTTTTTATTTCAGGGTGGAATTCTATTTTTGTGAGGAGATTGGGAAAAGCAAATTTGAACAACCACAGAGTAAGAAAAACGTAGAGCAGATCCTAGGTTTCTGTTATTTTTTATTTGAGGGATTTGTTATAAAATGCTACGATAAGAAAAGTGAGCTTGACGAAAATTCTTTCGGACACAGCTTGGGAATCCTCGGAAGGAAGGAGATTAGAAGCTACGCTGCGATTGCTTGATAAATTTAGAGAAAGTATATACAAAGACGTAATCAGTATCATGCGACCCACTTGTTTTTACGGCCGTTCCGACGAAGAGCGTAAAATAAGAGAAATACATGCGAAGACGAGTAGTTTTAGGGACTCATTTTATCCACGAACGATATACGAAAAATATTAGTAACTACGGAAATAGCCCTAACACTCGTATTTACGCCCCTGTGATGTACATGCAGATGAAGAACGTTGTAATAAAATATTTTCCGTGCTATTTTCTCAATTATTATTTAGTTTTTTTATATGCTTTAGTTTTGGAGCTTCTACCTTGAAATAAAGAAGAAGCTTAGATAATTCTAATGTCTTTGGTTATAATATGTCCTTACAAACTTCCTCTTGTTTTTTCAAAATTCAGGAACAAATGCATAACATAAATAATTAATCGAATTTAATAAAAGAAAGTGATGGTGTACGTTAAAAAAACCGATTTCGCACATATTCTTATGGAAAAGTGCAAAACGGTGTTATCTATATCTGGGGGCTATTAGAGTAAAAATAAGCATGTTCTATGACGAATGGTGACTGTAAATAGATTTTGAAAATTGCGGATCATAGTTCTAAGCACTTTAGGCAAATGTTGATGATAAATATCTCAGAATAACTTATTTGCTTTCTAATTTACATATTGCTTATAGTGTATTACAGGATTTGAGCAATTCCTGATTGTCGTCTTTCTTTAAATCCTTCACTTTAAAATTAATACTTCTATGACATCAAGGTATACTTTCAAATTAACTCCTCAAAAGGAGGTGTACTTTTATTTTTGAACCCTTTTTTTCCTCTGATGACTTGACGAAATGCGGAATGACCCATGAAGACAGCTGAAGAAACAAACTGTTCAATGAAAGTGAAAAAGAAGGCCGAAAATCTGTCGTGCTCATTTTATTATAGGTTACTTTTTGTAGTTTAAACTCTTTTCTTTATTTCTCTCATTTTGTGTCAGAATGATTAGCCTATGAATCTGGGTGTTCATCGTAGACTTAGGACTCTAAAGGTCGTCTAAACAAAGTCGAGATTACAATCACCATGCTGGAATACTTCTTAGGACGCTAACGGTGTGTGACAGAAGCATAGGCTTCGAATTCCTTTAATTTTAAAGCTAGAACTGGAACATTCATTTTTCACCAAAAATTAATTTTTGAACACCTAGCATTTTAGTCAGCTTTCATATAATTAAATTTTAGTAAGTATTGATTAAAATAATACATGAATAATTTCGTAAAAAGGAAGCCTTGGGCACTATTTTCTGCTTTCGCGGAAACAGAGATAATTTGCCATCTTTAGAGTGGAAGAAAAATAGAGGAAGGTTCTCCTTAAAGTGGCTCTCTCTTTTGGCACACATCTGCCCCTAGGGAAGGGCAGCCGAAAGACAATTTATTAATTACACAAATTCTTTTTGAATTATAAACAAAGAGGACGAGTTCTTCACTTTGGGAGAAAGGACTTTTCGGATAAAAGCGAATATTATAAGGAACGGAAACATTATTTGGTTTGAGAACCTCTCAGGTATGTAAAGATGCACAACCTGATTGTATTAGAGTTTTACATAATTGAAGACTTTTCCATAATTTTTCCATCCTTCAATACTTATTGTTTCTTTAGAGAACTGCAACCTGCATAACACATTATTAATCTGTTGCTTATTACGTTTTTTATCTAGGAGCAAGAAACGCGTATTTCCGCCGGTATGAATTTCTATGTTGACTGTTCGTTCAACGAACAGTCGATATTAAAGTTCCAATTCCGATAAACTAAGATTGGATTACATAAAATTAAAACAACTTTTTTCTTAAGATGTAAAAACATGTGCGGATAGCGAACGATTGCAAGATCTAACAGTATCAGACTGTAACCTTGAAGGAGTTACAGAATTCAAGTACCATGGGACTCAAAAAATTCAATTCAATCAGGAGGATACGTACAAGACAGAAATCAAAAGGCTAGCCAACCCTTACGAATGTATCTTCAAATCAAAATTAGTTTCAAATCCACAAAAATGAAAATATATAAAGCAGTAATAAGGCCAATAGCAAATTATGGAGCGCAGGCGATAACCCTAACAACCATCGATGAAAATAATTTAAGGATATTTGAAAGAATGATAATTAGAAAAATATATGGACCAGTCATAGAGAATGGCAAATTGAGGGTTTAACGCAAGGAAGGAATGAATCAGTTTTAAACAACGAGGATATAATACGGTTTATAAAAGCACAAAGAATCAGCTGTTTAAGCACTTTGATCCGATGAATAATGACCGAGTATTAAAACAGACTTTCAAAAATAATGTGGATGGCCAAAGGGAAAAGAAGACGACCAAAGAAAAGATGGAGGGATGACGCAATGGAGGACCTACAAAAAATGGTTGTTACAAGGCTGGTAGCAAAAAACCCGAAACGAAGAGAGAGAGATATTGTACAGAAGACCAAGGCCTATTCTGTATTGCAGAAGAAAGAAGAAGAAAAACATGCAAGAACTCAGCAAGCCTCCGAGAATTACGCCAATTCTTCAATCGCAACAATTATTCGACTTAAGTATTTGAATGAATTAATTTACCTCGGTACCTCCCAAGCATAAAGTGAATAGAAAATCAAGTCATGTATCGATAGAATGGGCGAATAGTGAGAGAGGAGAGAAGAACATGAAATTTCACGCATAAATTCACGGAAGCATAGAAGCTAAGCATTTTCAATAATGCTTACAGTCTCCGTCCTCTCAAGGTTGCGCTAGCGTCTTTGTAAACACTTAAGCATAGGAGCGCTCATCGTAGGAAAGCAACCGGTGAAATTCTTTAATCGAACCGTGTAAAGCCATAAACATCTCGATCGGTTTTCTTTTCTTTTGTTTGATTCCATATCCAAAAGTTGTTTGCATTAGCAAAGAGGTAAAGGTTAGTTCGAGTGTAAAGCAGTGCTCCTGCAAATGATCCCAAGGAAAAACGGATGAAAAAATATTTTTGACTTCTTCGGGATTCCAACACGTACTATTTCCGGGTGGATGCTTTAACCAATTGAGATAATGAGCCAGAACATTCAGACATGCTGTTTAGAGAGACTGTAGGCAAGGGCGAAGTGGTTTTGCTATCCTCATCAATGCACATTCAGCTTTATCCTTATCCTCGTGTTATTCTTAACAGGGAGTTCTCCTTTTCATCCTTTTGTTCGGCCGGTTCCTCAATATTATTAGAATATGTGACAAATTTGGAAAATCATCATGATGAAATTAATATTAAAAGGTCGAAATAGTGCAACGAGAATCTCCTAGGTATTTATTATGGGGAAATAAGGAAGAAGATAGGATAAAGAATGTTAGAAATTCTTGGTTAGGAATCGTTAGCAAAAAGACGGGGGAAAATCGATTGGTAGGCATCTTTCAGGTAAGAAATGGAGGCGTGGCTTGGAATGAGTTGCGAAGCAGAATAGAAGAACCGATTTATATTGCTCGAGGGGATCATAAGCAGAAGTTTGAGCCGAGAAAGCCAAGAAGAGATTTAACTATGTATTCATAAAAAAATATTCATAAAATAAAAGTTCGAGTCCTAACTGCTCCGCTTTTGATGTCTATTATTACTTGGGGAAACACATTATCCGGATCATTCCGTCTATAACAAGCAAGGCTTTTCCAAAAAATGGCAGATGCAATGTTTTTCTAATGTAAAACTTGGCAATGTTTTTTAATCTTCTTTTTATTTTATAAGTGATCTATATGACCAACCATGTCGGGAAGCATAAATATAATGAAGTTGGTTAGTTGTAGGCTTTTTCTAACAACTTTTAATGTAATACATTTCTTTTCGGAGCACTGTAAAGAAAAAATGCACAAAATTTCGCCGTTCTAATTTTAAATTCATAGTTTCTGCTTTACATAACTTCAGAAAATCATGAAATTTATGCCTANTTTACAGGGAAATAGAGAGTAAAGAGGATAGACTAACCCTGTCGAATGATTTAGATAACATTATGAAATTGTGCGATGATTGGCAATTAGAGCTAAATGTAGACAAATGTTCAGTAGTTAACTTCTTCGAAAGAAAATCTATTATTAAAGATTATCCGTACAGTCTCCGTGGGATAAACTTATTAACAGTAGAATCGGTGAAATATCTTGGAGTAACTCTCACGAATAAGTTAACATGGAGTACTCACATCCATAATATATGAGGAAAAGCACTTAAAAAAACTCGGCTTCGGAAAGAGAATATTCGGTCGGAGCGACGAAAAAGTTCGCGAGCGATGTTATCTTGCGTTAGTTAGAACTCATCTTGAGTATGCGTGTAGTGTATGGGACACTGCCGATAAGTGTTGTATTAAAGAATTAGAAAAGGTGCAGCGAAAGGCGATACATTTTGTAAAGAATTGCTACGATAAATCAGTGAGCGTCACTCAGATATTCCAGGACGCAAAAAGGGAATCTTTGGAAGTTAGAAGATTTCAACAAAGGATCAATTTACTGGATAAATTCAGAAAAAGCATGTTAAGAGATGATTTAGCAGATATAATTCGTTCACCATACTACATAGGCCGTTCCGATAATGAGAGAAATAGATGCCAGAACCAATAGATTCAAGAACTCATTTTTTCCGCGAACGATACGCGAAAATAATCGATTAAGGAAATAGAGTCATAGTGCATGCACCCCCTGCCACACGCCGAAAGGCGGCTTGCAGGGTACAAACATAGACATAGACGTGGCTCTCAATAACTCAAACTTCCGTGTTGGATGTCAGCAGATGAGCTATTCTTCAATATTAGAAGCAATTTCCAACCAAATATTTCGTCAGATGTTTCTGCTTTGTAAATCACTTGGTTTAAAGATTGATAAGTGTATTTCTTTATTTGATAAAATAATTTAATAGACAACAATTTCAGTATATTGGTTTTCGAATTTATCCCAGAAGTATTATGAAAATGAACTTTGCTCAATGGCAATTTCGGTCAATGAACGATTGATGCCGTCCACCTTTTGTACTATATTTTTATTATCTTCAACATGAAATGCACATCCAGAATTCGTCGTGGAACCTATAAAGATAGGATATCTTGGCTAAGACGACAGTACTTAAAATACGGCAGTATTAAGACCATTTACTGATCTCACTAAACCATCCCAGAAATCTCGGTGAACTTAACAAACCTTTTTCTTAAGGGCTCAATTTTAGGATAGTCGGGTGAGGAATTTGGATTTCTTTGGAATCAAAGAAACTTCTTTAAAGGAACGTCTTATTTTCTAACCTTTTCGGTGATGGCAAAAGCGAACTCCTAATTTCTTTGAACTCTGAAGCAGATTTCTAATTTGGTATTTTTTCCGATGACTCGCATCAAAGGTACCCTATGGATGAAGATAATCACTGATGAAAACTTTTGAAGGAGGGAAAATGGTGAAACATTTCGAGATTATTAGAGTGGGACTCAGATGGAGGGAAGTGTATCCGCGGGGGTTATTGAACCCCGAGTTGAAAATTAGGAGAAAGTCGGAAACTCCCAATCTCCAAAATGCCTGGAAGCGTTTTACAAAGGCCTTGGCGATGAAGGAGAAACGTATATAGAATAGGTTTTCGAATTCTGGGGGCCTCTGATGATTAAGGGTTTGGTGGGAAAATGAGCCATTAAGTGGTGAGAATATAAGCGAAGGGGAGAGGGCATTCGAGTTACTTATTCAGTTCAGTCTGCAGATAATTTCTCGGGGGTACCTTTTCCCTCGTTTCATTTTTACCCAAGCGCTTAAAAAAATTATAATCGCCATAAAACACCGGTTCGTGATTCCCACGCAAATATTTATTTTGAACATCGTTGGGAGCTTTTTACGGCTTTTAACGATGTTTTCCAGCTGATTTAGTGCGAAAAAGTGTGAGGTTTTGCAGAGATACCGAATTTCATACGTCAACATACAAACAAATGAATGTCTTTTGTTTGCATGTTAGTAGCCGATCGATTTCCGATCTAAATCATTCATAATTACATTCGGTCACGGAATTAATTTGTGTGGAATATATCCAAGATTTCGTAATTTTTCTTGTACCAATCGGAATTGTCACTTAAGAAATTTAGCATTCATTAGTGATGTATTGAATATGGTTACAAAATTTAGCGGTTCACCATCTCTGACTTTAGTGTTAAATTTATCGAGAATCTTTCAAATATTTGTTAATGCAGTGTCGTATATCGAAAGTATCATTTTCTCTTAGTGTAAATTTCAATCAGTGAATGTAAAACATTACTTGGAAAATGTTGTAGTGTAAGTTGGTGTAAATATAAGAGTGTTAGTCTCTCAGAACTAGTCGAAAATCGCAAGGATTAACATAGAGAGTAATTTCTACTGGTCCTGATAAATCTGTAAAATCTGTATATCGGGAAATTTGTGGAGAATTTTGGGCCAACATCATGAAAATCTCGTCTTACGTAAGCGGGTTTCAAGGTAATTTGTTAGGAAGTACCCTTCCAGAGGGAAACTGATTCGCAAACAAAGTGGGTTAAAAATTCACAGATGGCCCTCCTAAGATTGGAGAAAGGGTGTATTTCAAATTAAGGCACCCTTAAAGACATTCATATCCACCCTTAAAAGAAAAGAACGAGACTATAGGTGTGGAATGTTACGCATTATATCTACGAGATTTATTGGATGTATAGAGATTAATGTTGCCTCTTGCTCAGATTCAGAAACATCTGGACCACTTGAGGTAGATTTCAAGTTTTATCAAGCCCATCTACTTTAAGATAGGGAATGTATTCTGTCTGAAGCATTAATCGAAAACGGTGCTGAGAGATTTCCAACACGTCGAGAAAGAAAATAGAAACAAAACAAACTGTTTCGGTTCCTTTCCTCATAGCCCTGTGGCGCGTTGCTCCTTTTCTTGAAAATACTTCTAATGTTTGAGAATTTATTTTTTGAATTTCGAATAAAATTGGGCTTTATCAAGCTAAAAAAGGTATACATATTATTAAAGGTGATCTTATCTTTGTAATTAAGATGAATATGTTTTATGTAGTCACTAAAATTCAATAAAGGAGCAAAACTTAAGATTCTAAATGAGTGAAAAAAGCAATGTCATTTCTTGACCATATTTCAGATCCGGAAAAAAATAATATTTCTCTACATGGAGATAAATCGATACGTATGAATCCCGGTCAGATATTAGTTTTAAGATATTGGTAACATTTTATAATAAGTTTCTAAATTTATATTACGGTATGAATGTTTAATCAAAACCGTTTAAGATTGTTTCCTTTTCTCTAGCTGTTATCTTCTAGCTTAGAACAGGATAATGTCTCAATTAAATCTTCCGTTTTAAAGGGATTACGACCGTAACTGAAGTAAGTCTGGAGTGGAATAGGGAAAAAAAAACATTAATAATGAAAAAGTCTCTGTTTATAAGTTAATGTTTAATTTTCCCCTTTGTGAGAAGAAAAAATGATAAAGCTATCTGGATACGGAGAATTTAATACCACATGTGAACGTAACGTTTATGTTATGAATAAATGCATATCATTTCGGTAAAATTTCTATGGTAAGGCGCACGTATACATAGTGACATAAGCTTGAAGCTAAACCCGCGGTTTGATTTTAACAATTGTGGAAGGATCTGAAAAGACGATAATGAAAATAGGAAAATTTTACCTTTTAGGAAGAGGAATAAATTATTAACAAAGCTTAGTTAACTATGTTGCGATAGAATACAGAGTATAAGATTGGAAGCAACACGGAATGGAGGAATATTGTAAGTTATGGAAATCTTTTTTACGATAAAATTTTGTCTTTGTCTGTCTTGTCATTAAGTTTGCGATAACATTTTTCAAGGAACTTTTTTGAAAATTTACCTATTTAATTGTACCCTTCGGGCTATCATCTTCTCCAGAATTCCCGGAAATTGTCCTCGCTCGTTGTCCAGTCGTTGATATGACCGACACATAAATCAATCCTCTTCTGAGACGAAAACTTACGGACCGGCGCGGACAAATGCTTGAGGCATCGTCCAAACTTGTCCGTTAAGAACAAAAGCCTCTTTCGGGGTGAAAATTCTGGGCGCAAAGACGGGAAATCAATACAGACTAGTTCTATGGTGCTCCGGAAAGATCCATCCAGAAGGCCACGGGGATAGTTCGCCCGCAGGTACATCGATTTCCCCCCGTCGACATTCCTTGCAGACCGCAGGAATCCGTGCCTTTCTCGGGAACACAAATTATCACCTTTCGGTCTATCTCGCTATCTCTCTAAGGACATTACGTACGAGGAACGGCAGACGGATGCTAGTTTCGCTCCAGAGGACGCGAAAGGGACAAAATCGGCTCGGGGTTCGTGCCAAAGGGTCCTCGGGAAATGCACCTCTTTGATCCGTAGAATGGAGAAACCGTCCTTGGGTAGGAAACGTCAACGATGGTGACTCCTGCCCCGACTCGTAGTATAAAGAAAAGAAACGTGTTTACTTCAGGCTGGAATCTGAACTACTTCTACGTTAGGGAAAGTACAATGTTTGTGAACATTTCTTTTAGTAAACCACTGAACAAGGGAAATAGAAAGCAATGTAAGGTAAGGCAAGAAATGTTTTTATTTCAGGGTGGAATTCTATTTTTGTGAGGAGATTGGGAAAAGCAAATTTGAACAACCACAGAGTAAGAAAAACGTAGAGCAGATCCTAGGTTTCTGTTATTTTTTATTTGAGGGATTTGTTATAAAATGCTACGATAAGAAAAGTGAGCTTGACGAAAATTCTTTCGGACACAGCTTGGGAATCCTCGGAAGGAAGGAGATTAGAAGCTACGCTGCGATTGCTTGATAAATTTAGAGAAAGTATATACAAAGACGTAATCAGTATCATGCGACCCACTTGTTTTTACGGCCGTTCCGACGAAGAGCGTAAAATAAGAGAAATACATGCGAAGACGAGTAGTTTTAGGGACTCATTTTATCCACGAACGATATACGAAAAATATTAGTAACTACGGAAATAGCCCTAACACTCGTATTTACGCCCCTGTGATGTACATGCAGATGAAGAACGTTGTAATAAAATATTTTCCGTGCTATTTTCTCAATTATTATTTAGTTTTTTTATATGCTTTAGTTTTGGAGCTTCTACCTTGAAATAAAGAAGAAGCTTAGATAATTCTAATGTCTTTGGTTATAATATGTCCTTACAAACTTCCTCTTGTTTTTTCAAAATTCAGGAACAAATGCATAACATTCTTATGCAATATTGTTAATTTGCGTTGCTCAAAATTGGTGTCATTAAAAAGTGGGGATACTTTTTTGGAATTTTCTTCCTGATTACTTGACATTACGGTAGGGACGAAGAAGTCAATACGGCTGTAATTGAATATCGACTTTGTAATAAAGAGAAAAAATTGCTCTGCAGATCATAATCTTGGGTAAACTTGATATCTCTGAGTACTCTACCCAATTGCCGGGTTCGATAGCGTAGTAGTTAGCCTGTTAGCCCAGCAACACCGGTCCCGAGTGCATGGATGTTTGTGATCTTGACTTGCGAAAGGTCAATCGTTAAAGTTTTCTCTTAACAATAAAGTTCGCTTACTGAAGTTCTCATCATCATCGTCATTATTATTATTATCATTAATATGATTATTAATTTTACGCCATATTTCCCATTTAGTCTGATTTATTAAGAAAATCGATGTATCCGTAATATTATTTTATTATTAAAAAATTCTGTTGAATCCCTAAATTGATTCAAATAGTGAGCAATGCGTAAATCAGTCTGCCATATTCACCGTGCTCAATCCAAGCAAGTGGCACTAGTCTTGTGGTGTAATTAAGTTTATCAAGTTAAATAAAAATGTAGAAGTATTTTCATTCTATTTGTCTTCAAGATATTAAAATTGCTGAAACATATTTATTTAGCTTTTAAATTCCTGATAAATGCAAAGTAATGGTAAAGCATGTATCTAAAATAACTCTGAAACAATTCTTTGGGATACCAATTTAGGAAAACGTAATAAAATTGTGCTCGAGAGAGATTGAAGTTTAAAAATGCATGCTCGATAAATGCTTCCACTGTTCCTGCGAGAGGACATTATTTCGTATCCCTTAAGAGTGTGGCCGGTGAATTAGCCCAATGGACCACCATCAGGAATTATTCATTTCCATTAGTTTTTCCTTTCCACTGAAAATCCGTTCTAACCTCAGAAAGAGCGTAGCTATTTTTCGAATTAACCGCTTCACCGATTTACTTAGTAGGTGCATTTCTCTTTCGAGAGGAATAGGGACTGAATGTCTCAGCCTTACCAAACTTAGATCATAACTCTTCATCCACTAAAGAGTAAGTACCTAGTACTAAGAGTATCACTTAGATTGATTTCGCCCTTATAGGTGATTAGGCTTCTTTCCAACCCTACAATTACAACCCTAAAATAGAGTTGAGGAGTATTCACAAGCACAAAAATATAAGTTGGAGAAGAGAAAAGAACTTTTACCAACTTTTTTTAAATATTCATCTCAAGTTATACACTTCGTTTAAATCTTAAGGTAAAAGTATAAAGGAAAGGAAGGTAACTTAGTAGGTTGTAAAACTCAGTGGTTAGAATACCTGCCCGGAAAGTGGGAGACCTGGGTTCGAGTCCCAGTCGCGTCGCTATTTTTTTTTCACACTTGTTATTCCTTAAGGTAAAAGTGTTTACATTACTACTTTACAACATTGTAAGAATATGTGAAGCTATACCGCATTGCAAATTTTGCTTAAATCAAGATTATCATTAAAATGTTTACGATTACGTGAATGTTAATAATTCCAGCCAGAGTTTCTCTTAGAGTATTATTGATGATACGGCTTTATGGTATTGACCTGGGATATCGTAAAGGCTGCTTAATGTATGGAAGTACGACATTTCCGATCTATCCGAATCACATGTACTGATCATGTTTTAATTCATATCAATAATTCAGTTCGTAAATTTCAAATAATGATTTGAATCAATTGTTAGATAAAATCCGCATAACTCTGAATTTGATATTTAACATAACATAAATCTGATATTTTCTATATCTACACCTACACAAGTGCCCTGCAAGCAGCCTTTCGGCGTGTGGCAGGGGGTGCAAGCGCCATCACTCTACTTTGCTAATCGATTGCTTTCGCGTATCGTTCGCGGAAAAAATGAATTTTTGAAATTAAGAGAAGTGAAACCATCCGGAAAATTAAAATATTGGTTTGAAATCATTTATAATAAAGAATTAAATTAAATTACCTTAAACAGATTCCAGATGTGAATCTTATTTTAGATATTACAATCTTATTTTTCCACAAAATAAAGGCCTCCTTCGATTATGTTACACAGAACAGCCGCAATTAGCTGTAAAATAACTTGGATGTCATTCTTTTAGAAATGCTTGTTGGGTTGGATACACACCACCTCTTTACTTATTTAGTTAATTTCGCGCACCCCCACGTATCTTCATTCACTTTCTCATCTAATTACGTTTCATGCAAAAGAACCCTATCTTGCATGTCTGTTCTTCAATTAAGTTTTCATCCAAGAATAAAATATAAAACCTTATTTAAAAACCCAATTAAGGCGCTCAACCATTCATTCCTTGCTGCTCTTGGGTTAACAGCGTCTCCCGGAATTCGGGTCACGGCACCTAAAATATACAAAAACACAAGAATAAACGGAAGAAAATGCCTTACAAATAGTAAATTGGAATATTTCATTAATTTCACTGCATAAAAGCATTAAAATAAACATCATGACAGCTCAGGGAGCATACAGAGGTTATTTTTAACGACAACTTATTCGCAATGTGGCAGAAAAAAATTTTTTGTTGATGTATGAAATTCCGTTAATGAATTCCTGAAAATTGGTACCACTTTGGAAAAAGTTTCTAATATCAGTATGTAATTATATAATTTTGTTATTAACAAAATAGCTAGAAATCTCACATCGTAATAAAAATTATACCTATTTAATGGAATGGTAATCAACATTTTAATTTCAATAAAATTTTAGAGAAATCAAAGCTCTCAAAGTTTATACTAATTCGAAGAATTTTCTTGGGATTTTCATCGTTGTTAATGCAGAATTTGCTTAAATTATCGATTCAGGTGTTTGCCCACTGGATGTAGCATAATCAGAGGAATATTAATTACCGATAAGTAATTTGATATTAGCTTTAACAAGCAAATGTGTAAATATATATATCAAACAAATAAATGTTTATCCGTAGCCGACGAAAAAAGACCAAAAACCATCGGATATTTTATCATCTGTTTATATTAACATACGTAACTGTTTGTACTACTAAGTAACTGGAATCGTATCTTAACAGGCCTTCATTGCGAATTCTTGAAAAGAAAGATATGTACATTCAAAAATTATATAACATTACGTATCTTTGCCATCATATCACTTACATATATCATTAAGTCTTTGTTTGTTATATGGTGAAAAAGAAAACACTTTTCTGCTCACACAATAAAAATAGAATTTCTTATAAAATATTTTTTGTCGCTTGAAGAGTTTTAAAGATGAAAAAAATTGAATTAAATACAACTTAAGTATTTTTATTACTGTTTTTATGCATTTTAGCTTGAAGATACGTTTTTTATGCTTTCACATGGAAAATTCTATACTGCTCCATTTCTTTCACAATTCTTCCCTTTGGGTCTACTTAACAATGGAAATTATTCTCTACAGTTTAATTCAATCAGAATTTATTACATCAATATTTAATAATCCAACCTCTGTCTCCAATTCTATTTCACTTTTAACTCTTCGAGGCAAATTCTTAATTTCAATTGTTTGTTTTACGTTTTCTGTGAGTTTTATACGAGGAAGGTTGGATTTAAGTTGGGACTTCTTATCCTCAACTTCTTCCTTCCTAAAGCCATGTTATTTGTTTTTTTGACGAATGGATGTCAAACGAATAATCTATTGCTAGGAAAACGAAAGTAATAAAAATTCACGCGTATATTAACTAAAATAGGCTAAATATCTATAAATAAGATTTAAAGGGGAGTTAAAAATTTAAAATCTTTCTCTAATCCAAACTAAAAAATTATGAAATAACATAATTACGTAATTTTCGGTGCATAAGGTAATCAAAAATATACAATTCCCGTTGTTATTATATTGTAAAGTTTCTAACATGAACAGTTTTATAGTTTCCAGCAAAAGATATGGTTTTCGTAGTGCATTTTACGGAATTTTACGACTTGAGAGCATTAATTTCTATGCATGACGAATCGAACCCCAATTGAGTCCAATTTATTATTAACGGTGATTTCAATGCATTCAAGACACCAGGCTCAATGACAAACAACTTAAAAATAAATAAGAACCTTAGCTTTATCAACTCCTCGTTGTTATCGTACTTTCTTGTTTGTAAAGTTTACATTATAGATTTTCGTAAATGGGATCAGACTCTAAAAGTCCTTTTTTCTTTTAAATTGGACCAAATATTATTTTTTAGGATACGGTTCACTGACGAATTATTTTCCAGAAAAATAATTGGCTTTCCTAGAAGTATTATTTCATTATAATTAATTAAGAAATAGCTCACTGCATCAAAGTTATTAAATTGAAAGCCTAGATTTTGAAGATGAGCTTAATTAAGTTCAATGAATACAGAGGATCTAAACTCTTTGATGTATAAGACTTAATCGTTGGCATTGCGGTTGATTCGCAATTAATTGTAATATTTCCTATTAAATTTGTTCGTTAGTGGAAGAATTTTCAAATACGCAAAACTATGGATTTTCGACATATCAATGAATTCCAAAATCAATTCTGGGTTTTTCGCATTGAATTAATATCTTATTACTTTCGAAAAAATAATATCACAAACAGATCGGCCTATTTAACAAGTGGGACGCACAACATCCGCAATATCTGCCGAGAACGTAACTTCCCTGAATTTATTGAATAAATTAGCCTTCGCTTAAAGCTCTTTTATGCAAACGAATTCCATTCCACATTATGAAGCATCTGCGTAACGTTCACTGATTTTCCAATTCCTTACAAAACTTTTAGCCTTTTTCCGAACGATTTCTAATTCTGAAATATAGCACTAGTCACCAGGAAATTACACAGTGAATACATAATCATGATGAGGCCTAATGTGCGCGAAACAACTTCAATCAGAGCCTTTCTTCAGTTTACCAACTATTCTCTTGGGGAAGTTGAGTTTGTTAAGCGGTTATCCACTTATAATACGTAACCTATGATGAATTTTTCTTGATGGTTACTGCAAGGTATTTAATTGAGTTTGATGTCGTTAAGTTATTTTCCTCTTTGGCTTTATGGCTGTGATTATCATTCGAAGAAGCATTCCCCTATCAGTGTGGAAGAGACGAGAAATGGTAGTTAACATGTTTTAAATGCCTGCCTGAGAGTTGGGTTCTAGTCCCAGTCATGTCGCTCATTATCTGTTTATCCTTGGGTTTTAGAGCGCACACTTCAATATGCAAAGTATATATAACCTTTTCATTTCTCTTCCTGATCATTTCCTCTCATCGAGCTGTAATCGCCTATCTTCACACCATTTCATAGCTCCATCTAGGTTCTTGTACGGTTTTATTTCTTCCTCTCTACCTTCTATTTTTCTTTAAATTACTGTATCGTCCGTAAATATATGTACTTTACTGTAACTCGTGATTCATGGTAACGTAAAAACGGATATCCAACTTGAATCAGTATTGATCACTGTTTTTTTCAATCAGTACTTTAATCCTCTATTTCTCATCTTTCTTTGTGTATACATGGACGCTTGGATTCATTCATAATTTGATTCGTTGAATTTTCTATGTTAAAACCGTATTTGGAGTTGGATGTATGAACATGGAAACAAAACATAAACTTCCTTAGAGATAAAGAAATGTGATGCTCATTTGGAGAAAGAAAAGCGAACGTTACCCGTACTTCTACATATATTCGTTCCACGAACATGATTCTGATGCTTCACATCATAATCAGGCACTGACTACTAAATTATTTATTTTCCGGAAAAATTGTACTTAGTAGCTGCTTGTGACGTGAGGCGTCGAAACCATGGTCGTGGAATAAATTTAAACAGTGGTGATAAAAGTTTGTTTTTTTTCACCAATTATTGAGTCCTACCACGAAGTGATACAAGAAACGATTTATCGTATGATGCTTGTTTATAAAGGCATTTAGAGTTTTGTATTAAATGCTTTTTAAGCGATAAACGGTAATATAATGACGGGGAAATGAGGTATTTTCAGTCCCTTGTGCTAAACTTTTCCTTTCATTCCATGTATTCCATTCTATTTACAATCTTTTGTACGTTTATTGTTTTCTCTGTTCTATAGATTCATTTTTGCAATTTATATTGATTGCGCTCGTCCCATAATCCTACCGGCGATTTAAAAAATTAAGAGGGTACCATTCTAAAAATAGGAAATTAATTGAAAATATACTTAATTTTTAAATAAAAGAACTCATAGTGAATTGTTATTCGTTATTGAGGCGTAATCTATTTTCCCTGCTAGATTTCGCATTCCCATGCATATAACTCTAAAAGGTACTGCATCCGTGGAATGATTCGAAACACGTTCATGTAGGATGGGTGACGGATCCCTTACAACTCGAGAAGAGTAAACAGTATTTTCTCGGCAGGTCCAAGCGTGTATTCCGCCTGTCGAAGTGCGAGATGGGCTTACGGCTTTTATGCGATGGAAGAAGATGAGACCGATGGGCTGAGGTATGGATTTCTCCTGAATTTTTCGGCGTCATTCTCCGCGGGATCTGATGTCTTCCATTGTGTGGACAGAGTGGATATCGGACCGGAAAAATCCCAAATGTCCTTTGAGGATGGTGATATTGAAATTGTCCAGTGAATAAAAACACGAAGCTTTCTGTGGAAGGAATGTGCTGAATTTCACAGCAGGATATACTTGCATGGACAGTAATAAATACCGGACCTTTTCCCAAGCGATAGGATCGTCGCAGCGACCGAACCTTAGCTAAAAGCGTATGACTGCGGTAAACTTTGAGAGACAACTCCTCTCGATTTAATACTGCAAAGACTTGGCGATCTATAGCAGTGGAAAAGAATACCACCTGTCGCAAAAACGAGGTTAAGGCTTTTATTAGAGGTATTATCTCGGATGAATACTTCCATATTATACAGAAAGTAGAATTTGCACAGTTATTTACTATGTTTACTGTAATAGGATTCTACAAAGTTAAGGCTTTATCGATTGATTTTACTTCTGGAATATTAATGATTCATTCATTTATATATTTATCATAGTTTTATTATTCAGTTCAACCACATTAAGATACTGGGTCGGGTGGGGACATTAACTTACGCCACATTCAGAAACCATGGAACAACATTCGAAAGTTCTATATACACAAATACTAAACATTAGTTATTGAACAACCCTTCCAACTTACATGCACATCTATATAGATGTGGATGTACCGTAAGTGGAAGGATTCGTCGGATCGCACAGTGGGCTAGAATCGAAAAAAGCTGGCCAAAAATACGAAAACGCTTTTTTAGAGTACGGACTATGAAACTTCGCATGACCAATCTTGAATAAATTCTACATACGGCTATGGAGGTCATTTACGTTGGATCCTACGCATTAAAATTATAGAGGGGGTCAAACTTGACCAAAATTTGCGAAAAATTCCGAACTTCGATTTTTCGCGAAAATCTTCAACTTCAAACCGCTGGTGAACCCAAACGAAGATAATCATCGGATAAAAAATAGTCTATGTTATAAATATGTTCTTTCTCCTTCATAAGACGTAGCATTTATGATCACGCTTGAATATTTACATTCTTTACGTAACAAAATGGCGGACCCTTATTTTAGAGCAAATTTTTACCTAAAGCGAGGAAAATAGTAGAAAGTGACATCGAGTGTCACGGGATAACTTATACCACGATGTTCTTTGAAGCTTCCTATAGAGGAATCTGAAATAAAACCTTGCGCATATTAAAATTAATATTTAAGTTATACTCCCCCCTAGCGTTACCTTCTGGCAAAAAGACCGATTTCCAATATAAATAAAATATAGTAAAATGAAGAGCTGGGTGCTGTTAAAGATTAGATCCCGATGTTATTCTTCCTTTCTTGCTGTTCTCTTTTTGGCCACAAAAATAATAACCGTAATTTCCATGCGTATTTTCTAGAAATATCCTCGAAAGACCTATTTCTGTGTGCCTAATTGATAATCGCCCCGAAAGGTTGAGTTTTCAAAGACAAATGAGATTCCTCAGAAATCTCAGAAACTTAAATGCTTCATCACATAGAAAAAGCTTGAGAGAAAACGCCTGAAGAAGGGTGGAGTTGGATTGGAAAGGATACAATCGGTGTAAGGAGCCAGGGAAGAGTAATTTGAAGAGGACGAATTATTGAAATACTCTATTAACTGCGTGAAAGTTTATACGACAAAATTTTTCTCATCTTTTCAAAATGACACGTGCATTTTCTTATCGTGGGGAATCGAAAATATGGAATAATTGTGGTAGATACGGGATATAATAAAGCTTTAAATTATATTGTCCGTATGGATAGTGGACCAAATTAGAAATTATGACGAATAATGGCGGGAGATGAAAAAGACACTTAATATCCCAACTTGGAAATTTATCCCGGAAAAACAACTTTTAGGATAACATATTATGAATTTAAATAACACATTTTCGAGGTGAATTAATTACAATTAGACATTCCAATATTGCAAGTAGAATGTTCAGCTAGAGGGTTATAAGTCTCTTAAATTAACACTTTGATTACAGCTTGTCCCGAAGACCTGATCTATGTTGGTAGTTTGAATATTCTTCGGGACTTTTCTGCATGTATTTGGTTAATTTCCTTTATTACCCTATTTCCATTTATCTGGTATTTTTATTTCTTTAACTATTTTAACCTTTCGCATAAATAATTTATTAGAATTATTGATATACTTTATAACAAATATGGCAGATTTTACTCTAATAACGGATGATTATACAGATGTTATGAGTTATGAAAGCATGATTCATTTGATAATCCAGTGACTAACCATCGGAAGATATTTATCATTTCTTTTAAGTATGTTTTTGCTTAAATAAAAAAGCAAGCGTTAAGAAGATGCTCTCAGGCGCAGGTTTGGAATCCTCGAAAGAAAGGAGGTTAGGATGCGATTACTCGATACATTCAGAGAAAGATCTTTTGTGGAGGACGTATTCGGTATTATGCGAACCCCTTCGGCCGATCACACACTGAGCGTAAAGAGAAATAGATGCGCGTAAATTTCGTTTTAAGGACTCATTTCTTGCGCAAACAGGACGTGAAAACAGTTAGCTTAAGGAGTGTCACAACGCTCGGCATTATCACTCCCTGCCACGCGCCGAAAGACGGCTTGCAGAGTATTAATCCACATTTTGGTGAAAACAAAGTTGTCGTTATTTGAAAATATTCTACTACACCATATCAAAACCAATTATCCTATGTACATACATACAACTAGCATAATGTAATAATAATAATGTATCCAGTGTGTGTGTATGCTAAATTTATCAAAATGCTCTGCAAGTCATTCAAACAGGTCGCCAATAGCTTTGGAACCTCTGCTAAATACATCGTTAGCCATATCGTTCCCTAGTATGGCATAAAGTTTGAGGCGGCGTTAGAGATACGAAACTCATAATCATTTCACATAAAGCACGATCATTCGAAATTGAATTAGCTGAATAATGCGAAAAGATTGGGCTTGAGTAATTAAAACCTACATTTGTATTTTAATGGTTTTAATAATGCTTATACATTCAATAGTTGGTAAAAAATTTTCGAAAAAGGAAGGAGAAATAACTAATGTTAAAAACGCTGAAGTAGTAAATTAAACTCTGCGGTTACATAAATGAATTAAATGATGATTTTGAAACCTCATTTTCTATAGATCTTCCCGATGAATATGAGGTGAATCCGAGGTAGAGTCAAATGAGAAATAAGTCTGACTTAGCCGAGACTCAAATCCGGGTATCCCTATTATGGGACAAACGGTTCTTAACTAGTTCAGTGATGTAGAATGGCTTATAAAATAAATATTTTTCGTGTATGATAGTAATGCATGTATTTAATCTTACGATATAGCAATCAAAAGTAATATTTCTCAATTAAAAACCAGAATATATATTTAGATTATATTTGTGGTGACGCATCAGTGTTTATCTTGTTTATAGCGACGCGTGGGGTATTGTGAGATTATTTACAGTGTAAACGAATATTAGTTAGAGAATGCGACGAGAAATTCTCGATATCACTGCGGTAAATATTGTGTTAATTGTTAAATAAAGTATTCAAGAAAATGTCTGTGGAACACTTACATATATATGTACAAGTAGTGAGGAGCAAATTACATATTCATATATTATTAAATATTACGTACATAAGATATTTTTTGCCTCGACTGTATATCGACTGTATATACTGCATGTTTAAGAGAGGGAGTTTGATCAAAGAAACTCTAAGTAGTACACTTTTCATAGAAATAACCTCATGCTCTATGTATTCCCTTCATTAATTAAGAGAAGTGATATAGAGCGTACAATTCTCCGACAAAGGCCCCACAGGCTGAGACACATGATGAAGGACTCTAGAATTGAGATGTCTAAAAGTTTCTGATATTAAAAGTATTCTCATTTTGTATTGAGGACGTAGTTTAAATTAAGAAGCGAAGCAAAATATTCGTCTGCAAAAACGAATAATCTCTTTGGGCAGTCATCGGTGAAGATTGTACGGTATATAATGTTAATGCTGATCAAAGGCATCTTATCATTTGGAAACGTAATTTACGTTCAGAAATAAGGACATCAAAGACATTGAAATTTTGCGACTTTGGTAAGTATGAATTAACGGAAAGGAAATGAGTAGATGATGAGGATGGGAAGAGGTAGAATCGGTACAGTCAGAAGGAAAAAAAAGACATTGAGAAGGTTGATTGGATGAGCTTGTTTTCTCTTTAATAAATAAATCCACGGAGGGCATATATCGGAAATAAGTTGAGAAAGATCAGAAAAAGAAGTGTTCTTGGAAGAAAATAAGGAAAGCAGTCAACGGAAGCCAAGGAAATGAGTTATGAGGGAAAATTTTAAAGAAGTTACGAGCGCAAGAAGATATGACGTTGAAAATTTCGCAGGTTAAACATGAGGATCATCCATTCAAATTGTTTGGAAGCTAACCTCAACCACTGTCTATTTTAAGATTCTAAATTAACTAGCGGAATTTTAATGTGAAATTTCGGATCTCCTAATGAACGAGCATATAGGATAGCGGAAAGAAAGAAACCCTTTTTTTTTTTTTGAGAATCTCAAACTTGGCATCCCGCCGTGGAATGTGTAATACATCACTGCTTGATAGAAGCGAACTACAAGAACCGCAAATATTACAAGCTGCTAAGGTAATCTTGCACGTGACATTCCACCGGGAATCGAACCCGGAACCGCTTTCGCCGAATTCGAAGGCGTTGCCAACATGGCTATCCGGACAACCCGGTCCAAAAAATCTTGATGAAACGCCTTGGATAACTGCCCTGAATACACATATCTAGAACAGTTGGTAACAACAGGAGAGAACAGCAGGACTAATGAAGTCAACTGAAGAATCAAACTTGGATGGAGTGCCATAGCATTTATGACGCATAGATTCTTAAGTCAAAAACTCCAAGTCTTAAAGAAAAAGGTCTTCCACCAAAGCATTTTACCAAAATGGTCTTGACCTATGGAAGTGAAACTTGGGTACTAAATGCAGTAGTAACCGAGCAATTCGAGCTAACGTAAAGAATTATCGATCGGTGTATGTTTGGAAACGCAATAACAGAGGAAACGCAAAACTTGGGTGAGGATGATGATAGGAGTGAAAGATATCATAGGCAATTTAAGATCGCTGAAATTGATTGGGAAACCCTTGGGGAGGCCTACATCCGATTTTGAATCGAAAATGGCTGATGATGATGATAATATTAATTAAGGTATCATCATCATCATCAGCCATTTTCAATGCGACGTCGGATGTAGGCCTCCCAAAGCGCTTTCCAATTCTCTCTATTCTGAGCCTCTCGTTTCCATGTTAGCCCTAAATACTGAATGATGTCTCTGTTCCATCGGTCCCTTGGTCTTCTTCTTGGTCTCTTCACGTCTCTTGGTATCCAGTTCAGAACTGCTGATGTCCATCGGTTGTCGTTTCTCCTTGCAACATGGCCTGCCCACATCC
>KZ308800.1:30850-139944 GCA_000376725.2 Ladona fulva
CCAGGTGTTGCGTTTCCTGTCTCTTCTTGTGATTCCAAGCATACATCGTTCCATACTTCTTTGTGCAGTTTGAAGTCGCTGGGTTATTGCTGCATTTAACACCCATGTTTCACTTCCATATGTCGAAACTGGTAGAATAAATTAAGGTATATATTTACATATATGTATCTGCAGAAGAGTCTATATATAATAAATATTACGCAGACCAGCTTTCTATATGTTTTTAGAGCTGAAGAAGACATATTTCCAATGGTTTAACTCGACACTACGATTGCCTCTTATTCAGCTTTTTACGATTGAAATCTCATTCGTTTTTTTATCGTTTCGTTAGGTTCTTCCAGTTCGTTTCTATTTCAAGTTATGTGATGGGTCATTTCGTTTTCATCTTCCCTTTAAGGGACTTAAAACCCGTAGGAAAAAGTTCCCCTAAAGAGGATCTCTAAAATGTTCCTTCCTTGGTATCAAAGAACGCAGTAACGCGCAAACCCTCATAATGAAACTTGGATGCTTAGCCCCTAATGAGGAAGAGAAAGCTTTGTCGTCTCCAAGAGGTTTACGTCAAAGGAAAGCCGCAAGCTCTTCTTCCTTTCTGCGCTCTGATCTTCGCTCTCATCCTTCCGATTGGCTCAGGCTGAAGGGATGAACCGAGTTAAATACCGACTGCTCCTACTAAATCTATGATCAGCTACCGACATTCGTTAAATTTTCCTTGTTTTCACTATGTGTGCAGATTAAGACTTTAATGTTAGTATTTCAGCATATAAAACTTTTTAGGGCAGCTATACAAAGAGGAAAAAGCTATACTTCCTATGGAAACTCATCTAAAAGATGTCGCATACGTATATGAATGCGTAGTTTTAGGACGCAATATTTTCAATATTAAAAAAGAAATAATATGTAAAAACTTGAATTACGGAAACAACCTATTCATTAAGATGCTATAATTTGTCTATGTCTATGTCTATGTAAGTACTCTGCAAGCCGCCTAGTGCGTGTGGCAGGGGGTGCATGCACCTTGACTCTATTTCCCTAACCGATTGCTTTTCAAGTAATTTCACTTCCTATTTTAACTTTTTTCCTATTATTTATGAGTTAAATTTAGGATGGGACTAATTAGTGCTGACTCCACTCGAAAATAAAGGTGTATGTATGTGTTATATTTAATAATAATAATAAATTTATTAATCCATCGACATATTTATGCGTGTAGAGCACTTTTCACTGTCATACGTAGTTACAACTATACTATACCCGGTAATTACAAACATATATTGCATCTAATTACAACATTTTAAACTTTTTTGCCATTCTACATTACTTAGAAATTTAAATTTTTAACCATTCTATATTATTCAGCACTTCTTTATGCTTAATCTCACTGAATTCCAAAAATTACTACTTTTCCGATTTCCATGTTTCTTTAATATCTTTCAACGATTTCAGATAAGTTTCTTTTATGTCTTTTAGTGAAATGTTTTGACGGAAAATCATTTTTGATTGTAATTAAGGTAATGAAAAGGATTGGACTAATTTAATCAAAACTGAGCTTATAAGATATTTACTTTGTTTGTATTCAAAGATAGTTTACGGTTCGTTATTTTCTTACTGAAGGGTACAGATCTATCTCAAGTTTGTCATCGTTTTTCTTTCCTTTTAAATTCGCATCTTTCTCATTCCCGTGAATATTTCTTCAAGATTCGCGTCGAAGAAAATCAAATACGACTTCTCATTTTCATTTCCGGTGTTATACAGCAGTCGAAAAATTGACGAAATGTATCTGAAATGTAGGGTAATAGCTCCCGTGTTAGAGTAATTATTTATTTGCAATATTAGGAGAGGAACTGATGGATATATTTTCAGAAATATCACACATTAAACATACTTCACATGCAATGGGATAGTTTTGAATGTGATTCATCAGGTAAAACGTATAGTAATTAAAATATTACAAGGGATTACGTATGAAATAGCGATCGTGGTATGCATTTCTATGTACAAAAAACTATACATTTGAGAATTGTTGTAAACATAAATTTAAAAGTTATGTATTTCTTTTATACATGAACAGCATTGGTATGAAATAAAGGGAAACATGATTGAGAGGTGCAGAAATGCATACCCGAATTTTCGCTCTCATCGTTTGATGTCCTCTGGACTCAAAATCACTCGTGTGAGTATATTTTAGCGACGCCAATTCGGTCTTTTACTCTTCATTTCAATTTGAAGGAATAAATTATCAAGATGAAAGTAAAATGAAGGAACCTGAAGCTTAAAAAATGGATAAACTCTGAGGACGATTAAGACCGTGATTTTTGGAAATTAATCACATGAAAATTTTCGAGTTACCGAGGAGTATCATCAGTGTTCTTAAGTCGAATGGAACATTCACTTTTACTTTCCCTCTCCAAGAAGAAAGATAAACGTTGAGTTCCTTACCAAGAACGTCAGATGCAAATGTGGTTTTCGCGGAAAATTTGGCTAAATACGTGAAGGAAGGATATTTCTTGATAGTCGAAATTGGCTATAAGCAGAAACCTTTGTAAAGAAAGAGAAAGTTAGGAAAACACAAAATATCTATCATTTTCTAGGTAGATTTCAGTCTCCGAGTAAATGTTTGTTCAATCCACTGTAATTAGCAAAGGTTTTCAAGGTATCTCATTTTCAAAGTATTGAAAATTACTCGCGGCAGACAATATACTTCTATAACCCTTTTTCAAAGAATGAATGGCGTTATGTTCACACGTCAATAACGGTGTTCCTTAGATATTTAGCGATCTAATTGCCTCCATGATTCATAGTGTCCCATGCAGCAATCCAGAGAACATATCACTCTTCCAACTTATTTGAACAGGATCTCTTATTCATTAAACCCCTTGAGCTTTTTCCTGACTGCCCTTGTCAACGGCGGTCATTCTGATTTGACAAGTTAACCCTTTGCTTTTAACCTTCGCCTACGCACAATTCCACAAATACATTTTTGGGTATCAAACTGCCATCCATTATCTTGAAAATTCCAAGTAACAGCTTTTAAATCCATCCTTAATGCCCACCGGACTTTCCTTTAGCTTGTGTTCGTCGTCAACCCAGTATTACCACCTTCTGCTTTGCCGCGTGTTATCTTGAAGTAACCAACTGCTGACATAAATTCTATTCATATTCAAGTTCTTCCTGATTAATTTATAAAGTGATGAGGGCTGAAAAAAACAGATCAAAATTGTATTTAGCTCCATTCTTTCTATTTCTTGCTGCTGGTTGTGGGACATATCCTCACCTATTAATTACCAAACCTCTTTTACAAGTATAATGGTATCCAGCGATACTCGGTGGAATGGATTTCCAATGGTTTAACTCGACACTACGATTGCCTCTTATTCAGCTTTTTACGATTGAAATCTCATTCGTTTTTTTATCGTTTCGTTAGGTTCTTCCAGTTCGTTTCTATTTCAAGTTATGTGATGGGTCATTTCGTTTTCATCTTCCCTTTAAGGGACTTAAAACCCGTAGGAAAAAGTTCCCCTAAAGAGGATCTCTAAAATGTTCCTTCCTTGGTATCAAAGAACGCAGTAACGCGCAAACCCTCATAATGAAACTTGGATGCTTAGCCCCTAATGAGGAAGAGAAAGCTTTGTCGTCTCCAAGAGGTTTACGTCAAAGGAAAGCCGCAAGCTCTTCTTCCTTTCTGCGCTCTGATCTTCGCTCTCATCCTTCCGATTGGCTAAGGCTGAAGGGATGAACCGAGTTAAATACCGACTGCTCCTACTAAATCTATGATCAGCTACCGACATTCGTTAAATTTTCCTTGTTTTCACTATGTGTGCAGATTAAGACTTTAATGTTAGTATTTCAGCATATAAAACTTTTTAGGGCAGCTATACAAAGAGGAAAAAGCTATACTTCCTATGGAAACTCATCTAAAAGATGTCGCATACGTATATGAATGCGTAGTTTTAGGACGCAATATTTTCAATATTAAAAAAGAAATAATATGTAAAAAAAATATTCTACTACACCATATCAAAACCAACTATCCTATGTACATACATACAACTAGCATAATGTATCCAGTGTGTGTGTATGCTAAATTTATCAAAATGCTCTGCAAGTCATTCAAACAGGTCGCCAATAGCTTTGGAACCTCTGCTAAATACATCGTTAGCCATATCGTTCCCTAGTATGGCATAACGTTTGAGGCGGCGTTAGAGATACGAAACTCATAATCATTTCACATAAAGCACGATCATTCGAAATTGAATTAGCTGAATAATGCGAAAAGATTGGGCTTGAGTAATTAAAACCTACATTTGTATTTTAATGGTTTTAATAATGCTTATACATTCAATAGTTGGTAAAAAATTTTCGAAAAAGGAAGGAGAAATAACTAATGTTAAAAACGCTGATGTAGTAAATTAAACTCTGCGGTTACATAAATGAATTAAATTATGATTTTGAAACCTCATTTTCTATAGATCTTCCCGATGAATATGAGGTGAATCCGAGGTAGAGTCAAATGAGAAATAAGTCTGACTTAGCCGAGACTCAAATCCGGGTATCCCTATTATGGGACAAACGGTTCTTAACTAGTTCAGTGATGTAGAATGGCTTATAAAATAAATATTTTTCGTGTATGATAGTAATGCATGTATTTAATCTTACGATATAGCAATCAAAAGTAATATTTCTCAATTAAAAACCAGAATATATATTTAGATTATATTTGTGGTGACGCATCAGTGTTTATCTTGTTTATAGCGACGCGTGGGGTATTGTGAGATTATTTACAGTGTAAACGAATATTAGTTAGAGAATGCGACGAGAAATTCTCGATATCACTGCGGTAAATATTGTGTTAATTGTTAAATAAAGTATTCAAGAAAATGTCTGTGGAACACTTACATATATATGTACAAGTAGTGAGGAGTAAATTACATATTCATATATTATTAAATATTACGTACATAAGATATTTTTTGCCTCGACTGTATATCGACTGTATATACTGCATGTTTAAGAGAGGGAGTTTGATCAAAGAAACTCTAAGTAGTACACTTTTCATAGAAATAACCTCATGCTCTATGTATTCCCTTCATTAATTAAGAGAAGTGATATAGAGCGTACAATTCTCCGACAAAGGCCCCACAGGCTGAGACACANCGTCAAAAAATCTAATTTCTTGCTAACGCTGTTTTCGACCGCAACAGTATTCCTAATGAATGGAAGTTTTTGTTCCCAAGCGCGTTTTCAGTTAGGAACATCACATATCTCGTGTCGCAATCGATGAAAACATTTCCATTGGCTGAAACGACTCCTTTAGCAATTTCTTAGTACAATTCGCCCTTCGTTGATTTTGCTCCATAATTCAAAAACGTTTAGCGTAGGTGTGTTTGATTGAGGATTAGATGATCGAAGAGCTCCCTGTCTCTTTCCACGGCTCCCACTCACGTCAGAACGGGGAAATTGGAGTGTTAAATCATTATTCCTAAGCGTTTGGCGGCGGAATATTGAGTAATCCCAGTCTATCTCTCCCAGACTGTTTCCGTAAGAAAATCCCCCCACGGAGGAGCTGATTTATTAGGGTGTGGCGGCGTCGAGTTAAGTTCTTATCTCTAGGGAATTCATTATGTCTTTGAAGAATAATTAGATCGTCACATACTCATGTTGGGAACCGAATATTTCTAGTTTTAGAAGATTGCGAAGTGAGTGGATTTGCAACTGCCTCGCAGGAAAAGGACTATTTTCTCCTCTGAGAGAGTACTGCAAAATGCTGAATTTCAACCCAAGTTGGATTTTAATTTTTGGTAGCTTCAATATATAAATATTCTACAACCAGCAAGGCTTTGATATCTTAAATAATAATCAACTATGTATCGATGGCGCAGTACGCCGAAACCGGGTTTTTTCCCCGTTTCTCTGTAGGATTGAACAAGTTTTGTAGTCTTTATTGCTTTTTAACACTATATCATCGTGAGTAACTATGTACCGTTGATATTTTTCTTAATTTGTTTGTTCTTTTCTTTAATGTTATTACATATTTTGGTATTTTTATGTATTAAGTTTAAGTGCTATTATGTATTTTGTTTATCCATTGTTATGTATTATGCTTTGATGTTGCTGTGATTGTTATTATTCAATGCAATTGGCTATTTCTGAACGTTTTCTTGAATTATATTAATGAATAAATTAATAATGTATTGCACTGATTTGATAAATTCTTAAAATGATAATAAATGTCATTAATCAGATAAATTGAATAATCAAGGATGGTGAAGGGATGGTTAGGATGCTAGCGCTCCAACCCCAAGGTCCCCGTTTCGATATTTTCCAGATAGGGAATAGTTGTTTGCGTTTTTTTCATGAATTGCTTCAATGCGTTTCTTATGTAAACTTGCTGATAATCGGAGAAACAAGTAACTTTAGACGCGATGGGGATTATTGTCAGTGATTATACAATGAATCACGTTATACAGCACTTCCTGAAAATTGGGTTAAGAATATATTGATGAGTGAAATAAATAAATACGATCTGGAATGGAGCCCATTAACCAGCACATTTGAAAATGACACCGAGTTGGCTAAACGGGTCCTCATGGAGCTATAAGAGCTGGTCAGATAAACGTCCTTAATTCAGTGACTTTTTTTTGTTCGTGAGGTACAAATAAATAGAAATTGATTCTGTTTTCCTTTTTATTGACGTTAAAGAACACTTATGCTGCTTACAGCTTATTCAACCGCAGTAATTTTCCAGAATTAAAATATTAATTACGCTTAAACTATCGATTTATTCAACCAAAAGGGTGGTAGGTGAAAGGTATTTTGAATACTATCATCGTAACAAATGTTATCGAAATCAAAGTCATGTGTCACGCTTTCCCCTTTTATGGGAATGAAGAGAAGAATTTACATTCGTGCATGTTTGTAAGAATTGTGAGAGCACTCTAGAGATTAATTTATATGGATTTTCAGATTCTTTACGATATTTCAGAAAGGAATCACGGAGCCGTTTATGTGAAAGTAATGAGCATGTAAGGAGTTTCTTTGCGGCATTTAATACTAAGGAATACACTACAACTTTCGCTTAAGATTTTGAGGGATTGATACAAATTAATTGCTTTTGCTTCAATTAACTCGGCCAGATCACAGCTTACATGATTAAGGGTTAGAGCTAAGGTTGATGGACATGACTCTAGGCAGATTTGCAGATGTCGTCAAGGTGATATTTGCAGTATTTGTCTGATTGAACGTAGTCGTGAATGAGAAGCGAGTTATTTTTCGGATATTAACCACGTTACCAATAACACCTTTCCAAAATTTGATTCATATTATACACAATATGGCCAAATAATTACATTGCTAAATCATTGCAATTATTTTCAGAGCCCGTCAATCACAGATATCAGACTTTTAATCGGAAAGTTTTGAGTAGGTCGTGCGACAATTTCCAGTATGGAATAATTTCTTTGGATAAAGATATATTTATTATATAAATACAAAAATGTATGCACCGAAGTTGGTTTTGTGAACAAATTCTTATGCAAGTCCCTAATTTATGATTAAAAAATTTCAGTTTAATATCATTGTGCTTAGATAAAAAGATATTGCTTGAATATTATTGCATTAGTCATGAATTATTTTTTTATTGTCCTTCTCTACCCTTACAAGTTTTCCCGTTAACAACGTTTGCAGGCACTCTTACATGTGGGTACTTGTTTTGATTCATAAGAATTCTTAAGAAGGTCTTAAGACCCCCGCATAAATAAAAGTGCAATATGTTAATAAAAGAACTCAACTAATCTTCCCGGATTATAGTATGGACCTTATGTGTTCCCATATGCTCTACTCGATATGTATTCCTCAATAGCAATATCTACATCAATGCTTACTCAGATGCTGACATTAAGAACATATCCTAATTTAACATAGTGAAATAAGCGAATCCGTATGCAGCATTAAATCCTCTAAATGCAAGCAGAAGGCATGCGTTAACGTTTTTGAAGTAACGTGACTATTTATTACGATATTGATAAGGAAAAACTCAATCATACCGTTATTAATCAACAAAATACTTTGTAAAATTGTGTCCGTAAAAGCTAAGAGAGTATCATACAAATAATTTTATGCCATTTGGCATCACATCGGTCTTTTGCTTGATTTGGGTCAATGTATTCAAGGAAGCGTAGGCTGAAAAGATAGTATTAGCATTTGTGCGGGTTGATAGTAATTATGGAGGAAAGGCAGGCGGAAGATGTTTGCTGAGGCGAAGAAAACGACAGATGCCATTGTCTGTTCGGTGTCCATCATCTCAATATTACAGCAGATCCCACATCTCCACGTGTAGTGTTGTTCGTCTCAGTGGAGCATAAGAAGAGATACCGTCTATTTAACCAAATTCGAGAATCCGAAAATGTCATACAACTGTTTTTTTAACATGTGCTCCGGCAAATCAGCTAGCGTTGCCAAAATGCTTCCGCATTCTTGTTGAGGGAACTAAGAAGTGTACTGAAGGGCATATGAAATCTAAAAAAATAACTTTACCTATAAATTCAATTGTGAAACTTTTGCAAAGTTATTCGCATACTCACCTAATATGGAGTTCCACCAAGTGAAGGCTTTATCCATAGATTTTATTTACCTTTAAAATTTGCCTCTCGGGATTTAAACTTCGCAAAATTTCTTGACACCTTTCTGTGAATAAGCTCATACTCAACCAGATGAATATTTTAATGGTCGTTTTAAAGGGAAAGTTTCGATAATTTGTTCAGTGAGAAATATAAACTCTCGCTTTTAAAGCGACAAGAGAGGCGTACAGGGGCGTAGCTAGAATTTTTCCATGCGGGTTTAGAGCCATGGAGTAAAGACTGCATTGCCTACATCCCATGGGCAGAATTACTTTCGCCCAGAATGTAATGAAAAAAATGAACAGAATCTTAACAAGTACACCCTGCGAATCTCCAAGTTACTATGGCATAACTCTGTTCTCATGGGGAGGGGTTTCGAACCCCCAAAACCACCCCCTTGGCTACGCCTCTGGGTGTACATGTAAATAGGCCTACTTTCTACATCGCAGGCAGTGTTTCAAATACTTTGTGATAAGTGTATACTTCATTAAATGTATAGGAAGAAGAAGCAAAATAGTTCACGGCGGAAAGGGAATATGATAATGAATAATTTCATTCTTCGGAAAATTACGCCGATCTCGGTCGAGCAATTAGAATCGTAGTTAATCGCTGCGTTGGGAAAGATGGCTGCCTCTGATGTGCATAAGTAAAATAGTGCAGCGACATCTCTGACAGCACCATAACACCGCATGCTTCGAGCCTTTCTTCCATTCCGTGTGCGGATAATTGGTCTACTGACTATTGATCATCAGAGCAGCTTCTTTTCAGCTTTAAAACGGTTTTGCGTAAAGACATGTAATACGCGAGTATATACCTGATTGTCGCGTTATGATCGGGCTAACGAATTTACATTTACATTTACATAAATACCCCGCAAACCGCCATATGGCGTATGGCAGGGGGTGTTAATACACCAAAGTCCCTAATTATTCATCCTATTTACGCATCTAATACTATCTGGAAAAAGAGACCAATAATAACTATCCGTTCGTGCAATAATCTCACGAAATGTTTTCGACGTCTGGTCTCGAAAATTGCGTTCGCTAAGCGCAGGAATCACTATGTCGCGTATTTCGTCATGTAAGTCACTACTCAGGAATTTCTCGAACAATCTGTGCCTAAACTCGAGTCTTCTATCGTCAAGAGAGTTCCAGCCGAGGGATTTAATCATATCTGATACACTGCTGTCGAACTTGTAGTCTCCCTTAACGAAACGAGCCGCTCTACGTTGTACGCGCTCTAGTTCCAAAATCAAACCCTTCTCGTGCGGATTCCACACCGCGCAGCAGTACTCAAGTAACGGGCGAACTAGTGAAAAATAAGCTACCTCTTTGACACACGACTGACTGCCTCTAAGAACGCGGTTACATAGCCTCAATGTCCTATCGGCTGACCCCACTATATCTCGTATATGCGTTTTAAATGATAAATTACTACTGAAAACGACCCCTAAATATTTGTATTGACTCACGAATTCTAACGTTGAGCCGCTAATGTGATAGGGAGTTAGGCTCACGCTTCTGATCGGAGAGCGGGTCATGCTCATTGCTACACATTTCTCTATGTTTAAACTGAGCTGCCAATCTTTACACCATTTGGTAACAACGTCCAGGTCACTCTGTAATATCGATGAATCCTCCGCATTTTTGATTTTTCTGTATATAAGGGTGTCGTCCGCAAAAAGCCGTACGTTACTCTTAACGTTGTCCACGATATCGTTAATATAAATAAAGAATAATTTGGGCCCAATAACACTGCCCTGAGGTACCCCTTATGTCACTTCCACTTCATCAGAAAAATCATATATATATGCTTCGAATTCGCTACGAGCCTCATTCTTCGCTTTAATTTTGATGTCTACATATTTCAGCCGCTGTTCTTCGTATTCAACACTGTTATTCGGAAAGTACTTCATACGCGAATGAATATCTCTCTGTTTTCTTTGGAGAGAACGTAAGTTCGGTTTAACCCATCGCGGTTCTTGGCGATCTCGTACCAATTTCGCCGGAACAAATATAAAGGTACCTTCGCGAAGGATACGAAGAAACGACACAGAATCAGGAGTAACTTTGTAAAAGTTTTGGTTAAAATGGAGTTGATACGAAGAAACTCTGACCAGTTCGCGTCTACCGAGTGTTCCTGAATAAAACTAATAAATGCATAACTGTTCGCCTTAATAAATTCCTTAAACGCGTGGAAATCTGCTCTTTTAAAGACATATAACGTACGTGGGGGCTTCGTGACACGGAATGCATTTACCTTAAGCACTGCGGTTATTATTTTGTGATCTGATATTCCTTCATCTACGGATAATCTATGAACGAGATAAGGATGACTAGTGGCAAGTAGATCGAGAATATTGCCTTTGCCGAGAGAAGTCATTCGCGTTGCTTCTGTATTAATCTGTTCAAGGGCAAAGACTGAAAATAAATCTATTAACTTCTGCGATGCATTTTTATCTCGACTGTTTTTAGTGACGGACATGTTCGTCCAGTTAACGTTAGGAAGATTAAAATCCCCTCCTACGAAGACAGTTGCGTAGGGCTTACTCTTTCGTAGTTTAGTAAGTGACTCGTGCAGGACCTCGATGGATTCGTCATCACCGTCGGGAGGACGATAAAAAGAGCAGAAATAAATTTTCTTACCATGCCTATCAGACACTGAGCACCAGATCATCTCAGAGTTTTCTCGGTTTTGCAGAACTTCTAATTGACTAAGTTATTCCTAACAGCGATAAATACTCCACCTCCTAACCTATCACCTCTGTCTTTGCGATATACAGTGTAGTCAGGAGGAAAAATCTCACTAGATGCTACTTCTTCGCTGAGCCAACTCTCATTTCCTAATAATATATCGGCACATGTTTTTCTTGTTAGGTTAAATGAACCGATCAAGTCGTTTGTTTTATTGCACGTGTTTGTGGGTATAAAAGGCTAGAGGGAAAATAAATCATTAATTAAAATTAACGATTTTAACCGCATGACTTCTCCAAGTAATGAAAAGGCGAGGAAAGAGTGAATCAAGAAAACTTTGCATTCAGAAAATTGAAGTAGAATAAAATAGATTTTATATTTGTAAGTTTCATTTCTTACCACCATGTAATTACTTAATTATGAAATAAAATCTCTGGTCACTATCTGATGAGCAATATTTCTGGAGTGAATTGCTATGTAAACCTCTGTTTTCATTATGTGTAAATGGCTGGACATATGTGTTCTTATCTAAAGGGAAACGGAAATGGAAAAGGTTTGACGGGACCGGGGCTCGAATCCGGATACCCCAGTTGCCGGATGTTTGCTTTATCCATTAACCTCTCCACCGGAACATATACTCGTAGGTGTGCCGTTCAAGAGACGTTGCTCTTTCTCCTTGGAAATTTTTCCTCGGAGCACACCTTCATGTGCCAAGTCACCTTAATCCTTTCCCTTGTGTTCTTATCTACATATATACATCTAAATCTATTTCCTCTTCCGAGAATTTATTTCCGCTAAATTAATCGAAAAAAATTATTTACTCTCATGAAACTTCGCTAAGCATCTCGTCGACACTTGTCGATTAAACGAAAATTCCTAATAAAACGTTCCACCTCTCAGAACAATTTCTGACGTTGAATTGGAATTATAGAAAGGATGGATGGCGCCAAAAATTGCTAATCTGGTGTACGAAGAGAATTTGAGAGGAGGTAATGAGCGGGAAAGACTGCGAAGAAGTTGGTCGGCAGTGGAAGGTTAGATGGTGAAAAGAGGTGCGTGGTTTCGAGAGGAAGTGAAAGGAATGCGTTGGTGAATTAGTGGGTCGTAACATACACGATATAATAGGAAATTATGAGGAGTATGGCGGAGAAAGTAAAAACCCTGAAAGGGAATAGCGTGATCAACATGAATATCAGTTCCCGAATGCTCGATTTAATTTGAATAGAATGCTTTCTGCTCCTCTTCATATTTGGCCGTTAAGAAATGTCGGTAGCAGTTATCTCAGCAAACAGCTGAGTTTCGACATTCCATGACCCCTACTTTTCATCGCACTGGTCATAGAAAGTTGAAACTCTTGCCGCATGCATGAAAGAATGAAGTACTTCCGCTTTGCATTCAGAGAATAGGAGAATCCACGTTTCCGTCGGGGATTCAGCAGCGTAACTAGGGCGGAAAAAGTGGGGCAGATTCCTGAGCCAAACTCAAAGTAGTCACGAAAACTATTTACGAAAATATCCACGGGAAATCACGATAACATTTGCTTTAAAAACACTACAGTGAATACAATAAAAGGTAGCGGTGGATAGAATTTTAAATAAAAGAAGACAAGAGTAACAAAAGAGCTGTACTTACTGTGCATTGGAATGGTATATTTAGTCAATATTATGGTATACACATTAATTGAATTTAGAATATACAAATATTTATATTTGGTGTTTTATTTGCGACTTAATTGGGTTAAAATTTGCACGAATCCATCGTAGCAATGAAATACCAAACTCAAAAAATTAGCGGTAAAGTTTCTGATTCGGGTGCATTAATAATAACTCCGGGTGTTATCTGATAGTTATTTGCTTGTTAGAGTAGTCTTTTCGTGTTTAAATGGAATGAATACGAAATATAAAATATCTTGAAGGGAGAAATGTATAAAAATTGTCACATACCTCATGAAAATGATATTTAGCAGTGTCATGTAATCGATCTCTAAGGATCTTATCGTTCACGAGAGCTCACGGTTTAACTGTTCTGAGGCTTCATTTATCACAATGGATGGAACAAAAATTTTACTCTCCAATTCACATCAAACGTGCCATTATATGAGATAATTTACATTTAAGTGTATTTCCGTTATATCTCGGGCTGCTATGGCGTTAAAAATAATATTGGAAACATCAGTTAATGCAATTTTAATATAACAACAATTATTTGTAAAAACGGATTGCAGATTTGTGTCTATTATGTCGCCATAGTCGCAACAGCGCTGCTATATATTGTGCTTGTTCTCAGCAAATATTTTAGCATAAAAATATTATCCATCCTTTTCGTAGAGTATATTGTTAATTCATGCGAGGGAAAAGGTAGAGGGGAAGACAAATACAAAGGACGTTAGATAACATAAAGGGTGGAGTAAGTTACCGAGAAGCGAAAGAAATTGCATTAAATAGGAAATATTAAGGCACATAAACCTACCGAAAGGTAGAAAACTTATGTATGATGTTATATATGTTTATTCCCCTTCAATCGTAAAATATAGCCATGAAATATACTTTTGATAAATATATGACACTTAAGACACAAATTCCACAAGAGTAATGGCATCCTCTTTATACGCTAGCGTACAACCTGCTTCGTAAGTGCTCGGCCATCCCTTTCCGTCACCACTGCACGTAAATTTCGCGTAAAAGCATCTGAAATTCGATGCCCAGAAAAAACTGATGTCACGGCCTCGGCGGTTTTTCGCCGCAAAGACGGCATAGTTTGCCCTACGGCGAGGCGACCCGGATTTGAACTTGTCACGGGACGTTTGCCATAGCGGGAGCTCCGTGGGGGAAATTTCATTTCGAAGCCGTCACTTTTACGCCGCTGAGGCAGATAACGTCGGCAAAGAGAGAGCTAATGCCCTCGGAACCCCTTTAGCTATTGTCGCGTCGGCCATCAGAGTCACCTAGGGGGTGTCATTAGTTGGGTATTTTCGGCGAGGAAGGAAAACATGGAGGAGGAGGAAGCGGGTGGGGGGAGGACGTCAGCCACCGCTTTTCAGGTGTCAAAGAATCGGGACGTTCTTCCCATCTCGCGGCGATTACGTGAGGCGAGGTGGAAAGTAGGGAAGGTCATTAGAAGTGGACTCATTAGCATGAGGATGGATTAAGGGGGAATTTGCGAGGCTCAGAGCTCTGTCTACGCCTAAGCATAAGGGATTTAGTGCTCAAGTGTCCTCTTTTCTTCGTGCCTCGTAGTCGATACAGAATTAAAAATCTTTGTTTGGAGATATTAGGTGGTAGCAAGTATTTCTTTTATCTCCTAAAATTAAGGGTCCTGCTACCATGTCCTGACGAATGGAATATTTTTCATTTTTCTTTTGGTGCAGATGGAGTCAAATGTATCTTTTATATACTTTTGTCTCAGTCTTGTTCATGGCCGTCATAATATGAAAGCTACTGAGGTATCAGTGATGCTGAAAAATGGCATTAATTAAAGTCTCTCCTTATAGAATGCTAAGAAAAGTATTGCTTGTGTAGTCATTGTTCGTCACTTACGCGGACATGTCTTTTTGCATTCTGTCTCAGGGAGGAAAGCAAGGGCAAACTACCTCACTCCTCATGTTGCTTAGTAAGCCTCAGCCCTCTTTCCAAAGCTTTTCGTTTCTAATGGTTGAGATATGATGTTCAAACCAACCTTCGAGCGAATGACCGTACAGACACACTGAATAAAGGGAAAGGTTTTGATATACCTTTTCTGTCTTGGTCATGGATATTGTAATATGAAATATAATGACGAATGAATAATGTAGGTAGGTGTCATCTTCATAACACCTTATTAAATGGAATAAAAATCTTATAGGGTCATTGTCTACTTCTTTGTTTTCACTGATTTTTACCACTCATAGGATTCTGGTTGGAAAGCAAACGCAAATTACCTCATTTCTTCTCTTGTCTAGGAAGCCTCTTTCCTTCTATAGAACGTATGATGGCTAGTGGAAGAGGGTTTTAAGGACCATACCAAGCCTTTAGGCTAAACTGTAGATACTGACACCGCTAATACGTTTTTTATTTGAACTTAAAAACCACATACTATGAAAAAATGTTGACATTCCCAAATTTACCTTATCAAAATGTGACTTCTTTTCCTTACAAAATAATTTCTTTTGCATGATAATTTATATCGGACACTTGGTCGTCATACTTCGTGAAGTGCCATTTTAAAGGAAGAAAACTTACTATTTGCTGCTCAAGTTATTACATGTCAACCGTTTTAGGCATTTGGAGCTCTTTTAGGTCAAGATGATTTAGTCAATACTACAAGAATTCCTGGATAAATAATTTTTGTCACTTTTGTATGTTTAATCAAAAGAACGTACATAAAATCACGTGCTTTTCTTTACCTTTTATTCGTTCCGTAATTCATTGATATTAATCGCGAAACCTATGATTGTTTTCACCTGCGTATGCAGCCAAGAGATCATAGAGGTTATAAAAAGGTGTAATATTTTAAGAGGTGTTTCTCAGAAACATGAGAACAGATACAGAAACATGTAGTTACAAAATGTATTCTTTTTTAAAAGTACGAGTAAATCTGTATCTTACACGGGGAGGACCACTCCTGTGGGACCGATAACTGGTGATACAGTAAAGCATGAGTGGGAATTGCGTCTTCCCTCTACTTCAAATTCAAAACCCTGAAAGTCTCGCACGAATCCGTTTTCCACACAGGCGGTCCTCCCCTTGTTAGTATGTATTCATGCGAGCCGATTTTCGGTGTGTGGCTGGTAGATTATGAGGCATTCTAACTTGTTCACTAAATATTTGCGAAGAAAATGCAGCATCAGAAAGAATTATTCATTCAATTAAATCATCACTTTTCTTTCATCGAATTATCATCCGTTATTCTAAGCTATGAACAACCGAAAAACCTAATCTTATTTCATATTATATATAATTTCCCAAGTTTCCGTCCGTCCGTCCCCCTCCGTATCTCAGAAACGGTTAGATTGACAGACACGCGGTAAACAGCGTTGGATTTCTAATTACTGGAAACCCCGGCATGCTTGATTTCATCTCCGGAAAGACCCGGAGTCGAACCCCGGAGCTAAAAATGTTTTTCCGTAAGATTTCATGCGATTTTTCATTTTCGAGAGTGAGAGGCTTTCTTTCTACATTAATTAAAATACCTAAATTCCATCAAACTTTGTTCATTCGAAGGTAAAATATGTAACTAATCTTATTCTTGCTATTAAGTGTATCTATTACTCCTACCGTATGGAGTACCGTATGGTACATCTACATTAGTACCCTGCAAGCCGCCTTTCGACGTGTGGCAGGGGTATGGTAGGAGTAATAGATACACTTAATCTAAACTCACCGTAGCCTCACCGCCAGTCCAATTATTCGTGCTATGTTTACATGTTTAAGTGTCCATTTTGTAAATAATTTTGCTTTTATTTCGAAATTTAATGGAAATTCTCTGCTTTCTCTGCACTCGCTACGGCAACCGTCATTGTTGCCTCGGATAAATAAACAAGTATTAGAAAGAAAGGGCGAGGGAATGACGTTGTTTTCTATTTATATCTTTAAGCGTCTGTAGCAACCAAACGTTATTTATAGCAACGTAAATATTTACAAACAATTTCCTGTTATGTTGCGTTTTCCTGTTGCATTGAGAATATAAAAGTAATACGTTTATGCGATTAAAATGAGGTTCAGTTATTTTAATCGAGTTGAAACATTTTTCCGAATTAATTTGGAAGAAACTTTAGAAGAATATGTGGATTAATATGACATACCTCATATCAATATTTCAACATTGAAGAATTATTATACTGAACACTGAATATACTGAATCCAAAGAGCGTAAATAAATGTGACGATATCAAATCAAACGTACTTCACTGTGTTGGTCAAAAATTATGTACTTTAGTAGTCTAAGATTGAGATTAACTTTTCTTAAATAGATGTTGATTTATAATGGCTTTGATGTTCTAAAGTTAAAATCAAGAACTGTATAAATAAGGAATGTCGCTTTGGCTCTGGGCAATATTTGGAATGCTTCTAACCAACCGGAATGTAAATGTATGAAAGTATAATTAGCTACTTAAAATCAAAACTACTTATAAGAATTTTCAGTGAATCAAAATGCATTAAGCGTTAAATATCGAAATCTAGGTAAATTGATATTGCTAAAAATATCTAATATAATGGTTTTCATTACCTTCGATACTGTTGTCCGAAAGTTAAAATGAAGAAATTAAGAATTATCGGAAAAAACGTTATGTATAGCATCCTAAATATTTGTAATTAAATTTCTCTTCTTAAATGAGCTTAAGATTTAAAAATAATTAGTATGTGCGAAACATCGACAAAAGTGATTTTTGTTAATTCCCCATGAATTGAAACGTTTTTGAAAATTATCTTGGTAAATATGAATTGTAACGTGTTAAACTAAGGTTAACCTAAATTTATCTGCCTTTTCAAATATTATGTAGGCAAATATCTCCCGGGCTCATCTTTTACCTAGAGATTTTTTATAACAGTATTTATATTTTTGTATCGCTTAAGCGAATTAATCATCTGTTTAGCTCAACTAACTCATTGACAATCTTGAAACTCGCAGTCTTTGAAATTAAAAAATACCGTAATGAGATAAAAAAGTATTGATAGAGCAGAGATAGTTGAAGATTATTTATTGCTTTCGAAAAAGATGTGATTAAACGAATAGTTTATTATGTTTGATAATTCAAAACAGATATGATGTCTATATATTACGTTGTGTGAAGATACGTTTCTTAAAATATAAAATAGTAACAAGCGTTTAAGTTTTTGCAGATATTAAATATACGATGCGCGCAAATATTTGCGCGGGATCAGCTAGTGCATACATAAGTATTTAAATCGTTACACAATGTATGATGCGGAGTAATTAATGAGGTAATGTGCAAGGGCAAAAATTTCACTATTATTTATATTAATCTAAAGGTGTATAGTATTTTTAAGGTCAATTCATGAAAATAATGCAAGGTGATAGTATGACATCATTCAATACATGGGGAACTAATTGGTTCTCAAATCGTGAGTAAATGCGTTTTATTCAGAATTTCATGTGATATTTTGATTAATATAGTACAGATTCCAATTATGTCGTGATTTATCTTTCATTATGCCCGCTAACTTTTTCTCCCTGGAGTATAGGTTACTCAGTGTTTACATTAAAGATAAAGCCCAAGTGATTTTAATCATCGAGTTAAAATGATTTATATTTGTTATCCTTGATGTTAAATTACTCTTGATGCAGTTTTCAAATTTGTCATTTTCTCATGTTACAGAATGATTTGGGTGTGTCAATCACATAAGTACACAAACGCTGATTGCGTGATATTCGTGTGTCTATGAGATGCTTGCGATTTCTAATTTGCATATGGAAATAAACGCCAGTAAAATTAATCGCTATACTGTATATCCAAGGATGCAAGTTTCCAATACAATGTCAACATCAGACATTATTATGGAAATCATATCAAAAATTTCAATTCTTAGGATATTAATTTTTTTAAATAGGTAAGAGATAACTTCTATAAAGTAATGCAAGTACAAATTTAACACAGTCTTTTCGTGTAGCTGATTATTTGAAGACGAAATGTTTCAAAATGCTGCTATTACTCTGAAATCAGTTCGTAACATTCAGAGAGGTTTAAAGGCCAAACCAAAACATTTTAAGTTGCCAAACTCTTATCCCGAGTGAAAGATTTCAGCCGTAACGAGACTTTATGTGAGTTTGTACATCGCACCAATTTATATTTGAAATATGAGAGGTCAAAATTGAGAAACCAGAAAGTATTTAGCCGTGGTACTTGCAGTTCCATTTATTGAAAGGCTCATATGTAACTGTAATGTGGGATAACATAATTTATATAAACTAAAAATGACCTAATCATAAATTAGTATTATTTTTTCTAGCAATCGCCAATCAGCTACATATTCTATGAATACACACTAATTTTCTTTCCGTAAAAAAGAGGGAAATAACGGAGGGAAGTAAAATCCGCTAATTCAGAATAGTTGAATGTACATACTCAGAGGCGTTGCCATAGCAGTGGTTGTGTGGATTCAAGACCCCCCATGAGAACAGAGCCAACAACAAACAAAAGAATGTGAGAGGATGGCCTCTCGCAATAATGCCATACAAACTGCTGAATATTTGCAGAAGTATTCTTGTCCCTGGATTACAGGCAATGCAGTGTTTACTCCACTGCTCTAAAACTCTCCGATGGACAAATCCTGTCCGTCCCTTATGAACTGTCTCTAGTAGTCCTGAGTTATAAAGTATTTAAGCCTCTTCACGATTTATGTCATTCAATTTATTGGTATCACCTGCTTCGCATTTATGAAAATCTTCACATCTGCACTAAAATGGAAATGTTATGCTTTATAGGGAGAAGAACCATTCCTCCCTCAACTCAGCTCCCCGATGGGTAGGTTCTCTGGAATTTCAACCACCTTGAAAAAGGTGTATAAGCCTTTACTGAAATGTATTCATCCAAAAATACGCTAAAATATTCTTGCCTATGGGAAAAACCCAGGAATAGGAACGCACCTATACGATCGAGTGAATACACAAGAGAGTGAATTGGTATTCAGCTGGAAGCATACATAAATATTGGGACTGAAGAATTGTCAATGAGTACAATATAACCAATAAATAAGCCGCTAAAATGTAATCTACATTCAAAATATATACATATATAATAAATTACATTAAATTATATACAAATAATACATCGGATGGAAAATAATCGGGTGTAACGTTATGGGAGAAAAATGTATTTATTTAACTGAAAGTGGCGTGCATTTAGTGGTGCAATCATTGTGGGTTAATGAAGTGGTGGTATATTTTAAATATATAAGTTCTTCTTTGCTGGATTAAAAGATTACCGTGGAATTTATTCTTAAAGTTATAGATAGGGGTCGAGTTCTTTATACCTGGAGGAATTGAATTCCGAAAGTTACTGGCTGTGACTGTAAATGATTTGTGAAAATTTTCCATTCTATGTTGGGGAATCCGAAGTTCCCTATAGCCACTCGTATTGCGGTCATAAATGGCTATAAGGGTGTCGGGGGCAGTTAAATGGTTCCACTCCATATACTCGTATCCTCTTCCTATAATCGACTATCGATTGTTATCTATAATGCTTTATTGACGACTTAGAAAAAAATCTCGTATTTTTTACGAAAGAAACATTTCTAGATCCTCAAACCGTAAATGAATTAGAGCTTTAAATATATTCCTTTCTTTCTGAAATACTTCTGAAAGAGACTGAAAAGAGTCTTTCTGAAATACTTCTGAATACTTTCTGAAAAATCTATGAACGAAGGAAAAGTTCCGAAAGATTGGAAAATTGCGAATGTTACTCTAATACTTAAAATCGGCTTAAGGGAGAATCCATCGAATTATTGGCCTGTATCATTAACATCATTGAGCGGAAACGTAATGGAACATATAATAGTTAGCTCCTTAATGGGCTTTCTCGACACGTCCAAATTTATGGTGAGTAACCAACACGGGTTTCCTAAGACACGATCCTGCGAGTCTCAGCTAGCGTTGTTAGTTCACGATATCTTGAAATCTGTCGAAAATAAAAGGCAAGTCGACGCAATATTCTTAGATTTCCGGAAAGCATTTGATAAAGTTCCACATAATAAACTATTATACAAATTAAAAGTTGTGGGTATCAATGGAGAAGTAATCAACTGGATTAAGGACTTTCTCGCTGACAGAGAACAGCGAATAGTAGTAGATGGTGTAAGTTCCAACTCGGTTAAGGTGACCTCGGGTGTGCCACAAGGAAGTGTAATCGGACCGTTACTATTTTTAGTGTACATCAACGACCTTAGCAGTAACATTAATAGTAAAGTTAGGATATTTGCGGACGACACGGTAATTTATAGGGAAATAGGAAACTCAGAGGTTAGAATAACCCTATCGTGTGATTTGGACAAAATATATGAAACGGTTTGATAATTGACAATTAGAGCTCAATATAGATAAATATTCAGTAAACAACTTCTTCCAAAGGAAAAATAATGCCAATGATTATTCGTACAGGCTCCGAGGGCAAACTTTATCAACAGTAAAAACGGTGAAATACCTTGGAGTAACCCTCACCAATAGCTTAACCTGAATTACCCACATCCGTAATATGTGGTCGAGCACTTGAGAAATTCGGATTCGTGAAGAGAATTGTAGGTAGGAGCGAAGGAAAAGTCCATGAGCGATGTTACGTAGCGTTATTCAGGCCTCACCTGGAATATGCGTGTAGTGTATAGGACCCTACAGAATAATGTTGTATTCGGGAATTAGAAAAAGTACAGCGAAAAACGATACGTTTCGTAAAGAATTGTTACGACAAGTGAGCGAGTGTTACGCAAATGCTTCAGGACGCGGGATGGGAATCTTTGGAAGATAGAAGGCTTAAATAAAGGATAAATCTACTTAATAAATTTAGAGAAAGCACGTTCACTGATGATGTAGCTGACATAATGCTTCCCTCATGTTATATAGGCCGTTCTGATACTGAGAGTAAAATCAGAGGAATAAATCCTAGAACAAGTCGTTTCAAAAATTCATTTTTTTTCTGTGAACGATACTCGAAAGCAATCGATTAGCGAAGTAGAGTCATGGTGCTTGCACCCCCTGCCACACGCCGAAAGGTGACTTGCAGAGTACTTATGTAGATGTAGATTCCGTAAGCCGTATGTTGGTAGACGGAACTCGCGTTCATAGGCTAACGGGAAGTTCCGAATTAACAATTTCTGGGAATCTCTTTATGTGCATTTCGGAGACAAGGTGTCCATTCTCAAGAGTTCCACAATTGGAAAAAGGTAGGGGAGGTGAGTGGTCGGGTTCCTTTCTTTCATCCTCAATCCGTTTCAGTCCTAAGTATTTTTGAGTCTTTTTCAAGTCGAATCTTCAATTATCCATTGGTCCCTGTGCCTTAATTGCCCTACTCGCATACTGCATTGAGAAGGACCCACTCACAGGTACATCTAACCTACTTTTCTGTGCGCAAAGATTTCCCTCAATAACATTTTTCTCGAAAGAGTTGCTATGTAAACTACGCTTGTACGTAAGTCATTGCACGCCTCAAATTTAAAAACTGGCACGTCTCTTATTCAAATACTTTGTTTTATTAGAAAACTCAAAAAGCAGGCAGTTACTGGTTACCCTATATCCTTCACACTTTGCCGAGTAAACACATCCAAGCAAAGGTCGACAAACGGTGTTGCTGCTATCAGGAAAATTTAGCGCGCTCTTCTTAGCTCATTATAATTTATTGTGCGGCTTAGGAAAACTAAGACGATCTTGATACCAGAAGGATTTAGGTCTAATTGTGCTCCACACTAACTTATCTCACTGTTCTGCAATGGAATGTGGTTCTACGGAAAAGTAAAATGCGCGTTTTAGCATGTCAAGCGAACAATTTCCAATTCTATACTTGTGTTACATTAATCGGAGGTATTTAAATCACTCAGGGTTAATGCGAGTATTTTTAGCATTGTAATCGCTGGGTAAAACATTTCAAAAAATTACATTTCATTACAAATTGTTTATATTTTATTATTCTAAACTTTTACTTGCGATTTGTAAAGTCTGGTTATTTTTTCATCCCTCCACATCCGGCAATAATAATTGACCTGTGTGTGGTATTGCTCAAAACAGGGATCTAGGCACAGAGACGGTGTTCCCGGGCAGTTTTTACACCTATACCTAGTTTCCTTTCTCTTCCCACTTTTCGTACACATCACACACTTTCTTCTTCCAACTCTAAAAGTTTCAGTTTTTGGGTTTTCTTGAATTAAATGCTGACCCGTCAGTCGTGTACATTCCGTGTCCGTATTTGAGGGCCGACCTTTTCGTTTTTCTAATTTTAGAATATTTTGAGTAAATGGAATTATAAATATTTCGCTTGGACGTTATATCTTCGTGTTGTAGTACCGCGTTGGCGAAAACAAAAAAAAAACTGGTCGTAGTCGTCCCAGCCCGGTGGAGGTAATTAACCCAACCTCCGATGGGTGGAAAGACTCGCGTGGTACCGTCCATGATGGACACTTTGTAATGTAATGCTTTCGCACTTTTTAGGGTTGTGGGACATGGGACTTCGGACCAGCTGATTTCGGAATTGTCCGCTCTAACTATAAATACCTGTAGTCAACTGCTATTGAAGCATTCGATGACTAACTGTTAATTGGACTAAAATAAGAATAATATCAGCATAAGTTTAAATATCTCAGCGGTTCTTGCCGAGTAGAACTAAATGGCTTCAAACGGTCAGTTTCATTTTTAACATTTTTTGAATATACCAATTAAACTTTTTTTGGATGTATGGCATTTCTTAAGTAAGCACCTACGGTAACTAGGAAAGAAGGTGAATGGAACTTCTGCAGTTTATTCGTTTCTAGGACAAAGTTAGCGCTTAATACATAAAACAGATATTTATGAAGATTACATTATCCAAAAACACCCATTAATAGAGAAATGATATATTTAATAGTTAAATAATAAGCGATGCATTACACGAAGGTGTTAGGGGTAATATCTCCATTTCGTCAGTCAAATTTCCAACTCGTAAATATAAGATTATTTCCCATGCCTCATTTAATTAAAATAAGTAAATAAACTACATAAATTACGTAATAGTTAAATAATAAACGACGAAATGAATCATTATAAACTGAATAATCAAACCATTCTTACCGTTCCCGACTGCAAATATCTTGGTATTAAACTATCTGAGAATCTTAAATGGGGGAGTCACATTGAAGACATTACTTCAAAGGCGTACAAAGTGTAGATTTCTATAAATCTAAACTTTGTAATGAGGAACTTAAAACGGAGTGGAAACGTAGTCAGGGAAAGGGCGTATAAATCCTTAGTTAGGCCGATTGTTGAATATCCAACGAGTGTTTGACACCATAATAGGAGGAGGTACACATGGAAAAATCCAGGAGATACGGATAGGTATGTACGAGGCGATTATCTTATTTACTAAGTCTATTCTGAAGGAGGGATGATCCTCCTTGTAAACTGCCTAGCGGTACAAAATATAAGCATTCAGCACAGCGGTATTTACTAAATGGTTAAATAATTTTTTGTACCACACTTTTGTTCTTTTCCTCTCCAACAAGAACGATTCTAATAGTTGGTCTTTTAGGTCAACACCTACCATACATTTATTGTAATCTATCACACAGATTGGTTTATTCACTAATTCTAACCCTCCCTTTCGACTTACGGGTTGCTTTTCAATTGAATGCCTTGTAGTCAGCATTGAGACATCGCTGCTTCAACGCCACCAATTTCCCTTTCTTTAGTTTCTTCTTTAGAACTGTTGGTATACCTTTACGGGTTATATTTACCGTTCCAATAGCATCTGTTGCTCTCTGAACCAATCTCTGGAAAAGATCGGGACTACTGTCCATACAAATACATCTTCCCGAGTCTAAACGTTTCTCACTCAAGCTCAAAACAACCTTCGTGGAAGAAAGAAGGTCTGTATAGTTAGTGATTTCACTAATTTTATCTCTGAGCCGCTGTAAATTATAAAATTCCACAAAACAACTGTTTCCACGATAGCCTATCTTTCCACAGTAATAAAGATTCGTCGACATTAACTTCCTTACCCAAAATATACACTTTCTGAAAGTTATTCTTCAAATGCTCACTAATTGGCAGAAATGTACCTATACAGCTTAGGATCTCTTTTAGCGATTTCTTTATCGCTGTTATCTACAAAATGGAGAAATTTATTTAGTAATGCAAATCTTTTTTCTATCATGACATTGGGAAAGAAAGGAGTTTCTAATTTGTGTTTCCTACCAAAATACATTCTAAGGCTCGGTTTCTGGATTATTCCCATCAACATCAGCAAACCCTGATATACCCTTATCTCGTTTGGAGTTTGGAACCCATTTATGGATTCACGGTCTTTTTAGAGATAAGATTTTTTCCTTTTCATGAGCAAGAAACTTCTGCATAACGATTTGTTTCAGTCGCTATTATTTTATCAGATCGTCGTCAAAAAACAATTCAAAATACTCTAAAGGGATTATTTGAGCACTGAACTGGCACTACTTGTTTCCCAACCAAATCACACGCAAAAGACTGAGGAGGATTAGCACTATCAAACTCTTCCCAAATATTCTCTCGAATATTTACAGGAGATTGAGAAGGTTTCTCTTCTTCCTCTTCGGAAATGGAGTCCAGACTTGAATTTTCAGAAATTGAATCCGAACTTACTGCACTCTTTTCCTCCAAAGCGTCAAGCATTCGCTCGTTAGACAACTTACGAGAGCTAGAAGCCATGACGGACTAAGGAGGGTTTTGCTAAGAAGAGGTCCGAAGGGAGAAAAAAATAGCTAAGCCACCAATACAGGGATAGGCGTCAGAGATCCTCGACCCTTATTTTCAAGCATCGTAAATGAAATACGAAACTGTGACAGATACTGCGAGGTTCCGAGAAGGTTTCCGAGAAGAAGAGGGACCATTCCTGACTAAACATTGCGATGGTGAGAGAGAAAGGAAATTTTAATTTGTTGACACAGAAATGCAGATAACAAGACACCACAGAATAAAGGCACTCAGTATCAACACGTACATATGAGCTCAAAGAGCTCACATCCTCCATTTAAAGTCACACAGGGTTAAAAAGGGGTTAAAGCCACGCTAGAAGCAAGGCTTTGAATGGACGCATATGCTGCGTCGCACACGATGGAAGAGTTAAGCGCTTTACCAAGAAAATGTTTTGTCCAAGTGTGCCGAGGTTGTTTATATCGACATTTACCATTTCTCTTTAATTTTTTGATTTATGTAGTGAGAAAATTGCGTGTAGAGTTTTATTTTGGTTAAGTTACCGCTTGCTATACATCATTATGCAATAAATTGTAAAATCTAGCTCTTATATAGTAGTTCTCTTAACTTATAAGAAGGCTGATTGTGAAAATTTATATAGTTATATATAGTATTATTATGGGGGGTTTGAACCCCCAAAACCACCCCCTTGGCTACGTCTCTGCATACATACATGACTTACTTATTTTTACACAATATAAAAATGATGAACTTCTTAACTCTTTTAGTAACATTAGTTAAAGCAGCCTTTACATGGAAAACCGTCTTCGACATCGCTCTAGAAACATAATTTGCAGTGAGAGTAAATAACTAAACGTTCATTCATTCAGAATTGTGCTGGAGCGTGCCTCATCACTTTTACAGTCCTCTTGATTTTGATCCTTTAGCGTGTGATGGAAAACTTAGATTAAAGTGGGTATTAGAAATATAACGATAATTTTGTAAGGGATGTAACGGAAAATTGGCGTGAAGGAGTTGGAAAAAGGCGGTAACCTTGGGTGAAACTTGTTTTCTAACTTACATTTAGTTAAAAAAAGTTATTTCTCTTCCCCAATTACTGGATATGATTTAACAGAAACTTGTTATAATTTAGACTAGATATGGCTGACATCAAATTCTTTACGTAGTGATTCCGATATTGTAGGTATAATTGCGGAGAGATTTGTTTTATTATTACTTTGGATATTTTAAGAGATGATAATAATTGAAATAATAACTTTTTGGTAGGTTACAACGGTTACACAAGATAGTTAGTAACTAGAAGAAGGTTATATTTTATCTTTGCGCTTATATTTTCTTGTCATTAGAGTAACATTTAGCTGATGTGGTACGCGCTCAGTGGTGTAGATGAAACAGATTCTCTTTGTCGAAAAATGAGATGTTTGCCTAAAACTTTACAGTAATGTAGGGCTACCGGTTAGCTAAATGGACAACACGTTCGACTTCGGTGAAAGCGGTCCCGGGTTCAATACTAATTTTACAATAATTTAGAAAGAAGCTTGTTAGGGAATATGAAACAAATCATCAATTCTTATCTGAAAACTTTGAACTGTTATGTTCTGTATTATCACTATTAATAACCTAATTATCATTAAAAAATCAGTATTATCACACATTCATAAAGGAAGGTTGTAACACTATCCTTTCGCCAACTTTGCACTGCAATGAAAAGTTTGCTCAGTCGAGGTTATGAGTCGAGGATTCAATTTATCTTGAATGTCCTCCTTTGTGTTGAATTCACATCTTCTTGTTGCACATTGTGTAGGAGATTCGCATTTCGATACGATGTACTTTTCGATGATAAATATGAGTCATATAATTTCATATAATGGGAAACCCATTCTAATTCGATTCATCGAATTTATGTCCGTACATTTGTTATAGATCGAACTTCTATAGAATGATTGATTTTCATGAAAGATCGAAATAAAATATTCATGCTAAACATTAACTAGGCTGGGCATATATTTTCATCGTCGGGGTGATAAAGCACTGCTTTCACCACGGGGTGTCTTTTGTCTGCAATGTTATCTCCTCCATGGGGATTACTCTGATGCAAGATTCTAATGATATATGGCCAGGCTTTTCATTTTCGGGTCCGTGTGTGAGGTTCTTTCAGTAATATCAGCAGCGGACGAGCTAGCAGAAGCATATGCAATGAAACTACACAATGGATAGAGCAGTATTTCATGTGGTATAGCTTTTTTCAATTTAGTAAATAGCCTGTCAGGAGTGTTTAATGGAATAAAATGCACAGTAAAGCAATAAATTTCAAAGAATAATAGCGAGTGAAAGTTTCGGGCGAAGCGAATATTATACTCTATGTCGTCCTCTTGAATTTTGAAATATATTTCTACTTTTAAATTTATTGTATGCTTTCCTATCCCTTTGCTGTCGATGGAAGACCTTGAATTTGTTCATAATTTATGAGAGGAATCTCTTTTCGTCTTGATAAAATGTTTTTGTTTTATGCTGCAAAGAACGACTAATATTCAATCATGAGTTCCTAGTTAAATCTTTATGCAAAAATTTTATTCCGTATTTAAAATTGGGATTTTCCGTAATTTAAATTATATTCCTGATATTTTATTTTCATTCCTTATTTAGTATTATTTTCCTGTATAAAATCAATAACTAAAGCTCTCTAAAGAAAGTTTACTGCAATAAAGAAGACAGATTTTTACGGGAAAAAGTGAAGAATCATTCATAGAAACAGATCTTTTTCGCCCAGTAACATTTTTGTATACCAAAATATTAAAGAAAGAGACTTCCATGTAAAGTTAACCTGGAATTATTGCGTTAGAAGAAAATAAAAATGGAAAAGTGGAAATCTTAAAGACTTCCCTGGTTTCAAATTGTAATACCATGATATCTCATTTGTAATTTAACCTCCGTTAAAGACACAATGAAACTACCTTTTCGAAATGCAAGCGGTCACGAGTGTTGAAGTTTTAATCATATTCACAGACATCATGAGACCCTTTTCATTAAGGGAAGAATAAGGGAATGAGACAGGGAGCTAAGGAAACCTCCCTGTCTTACTCGTTTCTCTAGCTTTTCACAATTAATACTATAATATTGTTTAATTTAATATAGAATACCGCAACTGTTTTGATGTGTATTCGATGTAAATACATCCAACTAAACTGAAAAGTTTAAAACCGAACAGAAAACGTCACGGAAAGTGAAAGATTCCAGGTTCAACTCCCGTCAGACTTTTTTCATGTCCGTTTAACCATAGGATTTTATTTTCATACCAAGTTAATCTTTCCACCTCCATTCATAGCGTCCACTCTTCGTACTAAATTTCCCATATCTGGCCATGAAGGAATTCTAGCGTCTTTTCAGAGAGCCTCGTCATCAGTCGGGTTCTTAAAACTCTTTCCTTATGCACATAGCTTCTAAGAAATAACAATCCCTTGGCATGGGTTTTTCTCCAATTGCACTAATGTACGCCCGTCTACATTCATGACTTACTCTGCATTCCTTCCCCTTTAAGATTAATAAGGACTTTCGAAGTTTAAATTTCAGTTAGACTTGAAAAAAGAGGTTGAGTGGAAGTGTTTCGAGAGAGCTAAGAACAAATTAGGTCAAGGGGAGTAAAAGAGGAATTCAGGGAGAAGTATAAGGCGACAAAAACGAACGACTCAGATGCAATCAAGGGATTCGAATGTTTGAACTGTTTCCACACTCGCACGGACAATGAAACAAAAGAACGGAGAAACTATTTCGCTCCCGCTAAACGGATCACCTACTGCTACTCATTACAAAACACTCACGAGGAAGTAAGTTAGTTTCTTTCAGGATGGTATTGAGAAGAAAAGCGAGTTGTTAATGAGAACAGGGCCCTCGCTATCGTCTCGGAAATTGAATTGGTCACGTGGGGAGAAAGTATCTTTGATGGAAGTGCGGCAAAGGAATTGAAAATTACGGAAGCCAATCGAACGTAATGGATGAATAATGAAATTTTAATGGAAGGATCTTTACGTATATCAAATTGCTAGGCGTTAGTCTTCTTCCTAAAACAGCGGAAATTCACGAAGTAGAAACATGATCTCTTCTACATCTGCATGGGTACCTTGAAAGCTGCCTTTCGGCGTGTGGCAGGGGGTGCATGCACCATAGCTCTACTTTCCTAATCGATTACTTTCTCGTATTGTTCGCAGAAAAAAAAATGAAATGAATTTTTGAAAAAATCAGTTCTGGCAGTTGATTTTCTGACTTTTCTCTCAGAATCATAACGGCCTATTTGACAGGGATGATGGATAACATCAGCTACATCTTCTATGAATGTACTTTATTTGAACTGAGTAATTAAGTGAATTCTATCTTCTAGAGATTTTCATCTTACGTCCAGGAGCATTTGAGTAACAGTCAATGATTTATCGTAATAATGTTTTTCAAAACGTGCGGTCTTTCGCTGTTCTTTTTCTAATTTTCGAATACAGAACCTTTCGGCCCTACAGTACACGTATACCCTTAGTGAGGCCTAAATGGCGAAAAGTAAATTCGCCCACGGATATTTTCTTCGCTCCCACCGACTATTATCTTAGCGAATCCGAGTTTCGTCCACATATGTTACGGATGTGGGTGCTCCATGTTAGGATATTTGTGAGGATTACTCGAAACTATTGCAATGATGCAGGAATCTTTCTCGGGTTTCCATCCGGGTAGTTTCTTGGAACAGGTCCGACGTTTCGGCTGCAATCACCGCAGCCATCTTCAGGGGATGAAGACGTCCCAAGAAACTACCCGGATGGAAACCCGAGAAAGATTCCTGCATCATCTACACCGGGAAAGCACCAAATCCTTCCTATTGCAATGATAATAATAATAAATAGTCTTTATTTATGGGTGAGATTGAGGCTAATTAGTCTCTTCTCGTATGCAAATTAGCCTCTCACATAAACGAGTATTCTTTCTATCTAAAGGCTCAAGAATCCTGAATTCCCATTTTTTCTCTACCTCCATAGTGCAATCATTAATTTCCTAACTAAGTGACCCATTTATTCATACTATCCGACAGGTTTCACGCAGTCCCTATAAAGCAAGTTGTCAGCTTATTGTCAGTTTTACAAAAAAATATGTCGCTGCTAATCTTACTGTCAATTTCTTCCGGTTTCGTTAAATTTCAATTTACAGACACTTTTAAGAAGAAGAAATTGAAAGAGAAAAAGTCTGCCGCAGCCGGGTATCGAACCCGGTTGTCCCACTATCCGGTCGGGTGCTCTGTCCTCTAAGCTACCACGACAGAACGAAACCTCATTCAACTTCGTGGGCTATGATAGGACTCGGTGTACTGCGGAGGGTCCATCGAAGATGGCTCCGAACTCCTGCGCACACGTGGGGCATCAAAGATGCCACCTCACCATCATAGCAACTTCCTTGAGGCCAGGAAAGGGCGAAGTAGAAAAGCGATGAGATACGCATGGTACACATGCTTTGAATTTAGAAGAAGAAATTGAAAGAGAAAAAGTCTGCCGCAGCCGGGAATCGAACCCGGGTCTCCCACTTTCCGGGAGGGGAAGTGAGCCTCCACCGAGAATCGAACCTGGAACCGCTTTCACCGAAGTCGAACGCGATACCCACGTGGCTATAAAGAGTGATATAAGAGAGATTCTGTGAATTCAGTTACAGACTGAGTAATATCACAAATTTTATCGCAAATTTGCAAATGCGAAGAGTTCAAATATGGCTTCAGCTCATTCTCTTTAAATTTTAAGGCAGTCAAGTTTTACTTGCCAACAAATCTTCGACCGTTAATTGACGAAAGATATAAATGGAAATGGAAAATCCTCAAATTCCTTAGGTTATTTGCCCATAGTGTTTACGAACTACAGTGGTAAAATTTGCCAATAAAAAGTAATAATTTAACTTTTATATTTGCATTATGAAATATTGTTGTAATATAGATTTGAATGAGTTCGTATAACAGACCCATTCCCCCAACCAAAAATCGTTTTTCGAAACATTTCCTAACTTTTAAAATTTTAATTGTCCTATTCGAACCATGTTTATAGGAATATGAGGGGCTGAGGTAAAATGAAACCTTGATTTCTGTGGAGATTGTCATCAGGATGAGTGAATCAAAGATATCAAAGTCCAATATCACTGATATGAAAGGCCAATAGCATCCCAAAAAAGTGTTCCAATTCAAAAGATAATGACGCAGGAGCACAGGAAGTCCCAGGATAATTAGGGATATCTGATATACGATTGGAGGGATCATTTCGAAATCCCTCATTTTCAACTACCTCGCAATTCTGCTGGCAATTTGGTAAAGGATTTGCGCATTTCCGCACGCTAATTTATGCAAACCCTATTCCATCGTAACCCTTAAGCCCGTTAACAACATAATAAAGGTATTTTCTGAGAGAATTATTGAAAATCGGGAGAGAGAGGAAGTGGAGTTGAATCGTCGACAATAGATGTGGATTAAAAAGGCTTCATAAGTCTGAGGCTTACATTTTTCAAAAGCACAGCGTAACTTACTGAGTCTGAATGCGCTGCTGAGATAAATGTAAAGGAAACTAGCATCAGTATTAATATAGAGTTGGTCTACCTACGCAAAAAGTGGTAAAACCTCTCAGAGATTTGAGAGAAGTAAATTCAAAGCGGGAACATTTCGAGGAATATTGGCGTTGAGCTCACTATTCAAAGAGCATTTACTTACGGAAATATCCCTCACAGAAACCTATTTAAAATGAGGTATTTTTCGTTTCCTTTCCTTCTATTCTACGATTGCTCTAGTGGTATCAAATTTCTAACAAAATTATCAAAATTGTTGAATCTTTTCAAAACTAATCTTTTCTTTCGCTACTCCTCCATGAATTTCAATTTTTACGACGTAACTCATGTTTTAAGAAATGAACTGAAAGAAATCATCCAACTTCTGTGGAAGTTGACAAATAAATATTAAGTATATTTATTTATCTTGGATTCCATTGAATTTGTACGGGTGAGCTCCATAAAGTAAAGGCTAAGGATTTTGGCAGTAGATTGCTTTTACCCAGCCATTTAAAATATAAAGGTATAGTTTACAATAGCGAAACTGCTTATGATGGCTCATACATGAACTCATTCTATTACATGATATCATAAAAAAGAATAAACTATAATAAAATTCTGTATTTGGTTCGGATATATAAATTATTCTTTTATTTTTCAATTTTCTTAATATTTCTAATTAGTTCTGGCGAAGTAAACGGAAATTTCTTCCGGTTGCCTGGAGATAAAGTGAAAGCCTTATAACCGGTCGTGTTTTTCAAATATTAATTTTGCGGACGTAGTCAAATTTGGTTTTTACTCTACCTTTATATATTTTTGATAATATAGTTTATTTCTGCTATCTTGATCACACGTATTGGGTTACGTTAAGACAGTAGTATAAGTCTGAATTCCTCCCATATGTTTGGCTGTATTCGCAGATATTGTATGTGATCAAAACTTCAATTTCAGCAATTATTTACACTATTTTTATTAAGAAATGTATGCAATGTGCATATGTATATACAAAATAATAAATGTATTCATAGTGGACTTTAAATTAGTCTTGATTTATCATGACTTCCAACTCATTTTACTCCTCATCAGAATCTACTTCTGCAATACCGAGAAAGCCGCCTTTTGGCTCGTAACAGGGGGAAACCAACTCTACCCAACAATGTAAAAATTCTACTTGAAGTTTGGTTTCCAGGTATATTTTCAGCGAATATTCACATGATGAATATTCTATGATAATGACACTGTAGAAAATGTGGCTGCATGATATCATTTTTGGAATGAATTCTTTTGGAAAGAAGCACATGCGGTGATCATGAGGTAATGAAACATCGAAAGGAACGAAAAATGTGAATTTTCGCTTGGGGGAATCTCTTGAACACCTTCCAATTTACGATGTCATGTGTAAAAATTGATTCTCATCACCAGAAAGTATTGCACATGAAGATGTATTTAAAACCTGCAAATATTTGAAAATAAGACCTTTGAGAATTTGGTTGTGAGTGAAACATTTTTAGAACCTTTAAGGGGCTTAAGCCTGTCAACCACCATCCTGGTGCGAGCCTGCACTGTAGCATGTGATGAATTGAAATAAATCCTTTTGGAACGAAGCATTGCAGTGATCATAAGGTAGCGAAGCATCAAACGCTAGGAAATATGTGACCAGCAAATCCGCCGTAACGAATCCTCCAGATGCCGTCTGCAGATGTAACTGCGGATTATTAAAGCGAAGAGGCGATCGATGTAAGAAAAAGATAGTTACGGACTGAACTCTCCAAATGTATAGATTTTCACGATGAAAGAGAGCTGAAATTGAGTAAAAGCTAGATAGCGGTCCAGCGTTCAATTTATCATCCTTGGAAAATACCCTACCGCTTCCGATTTCCACAGCTACAAGCGATGCAGAGACCTATTTTTGGAAAGATAAGATAATGCGCGGTAGATTTCGTCCCGATCGCCATCCCGAACACGTCCGACTGGCATACATTATTCAAGGACGCCGGTGATGGATGCCTCCCGGGCACACGTATTTTATTTTGAGGAGGTGTAACCCGCGGAGGCGTTACTGAAAAATCCTCCAGGCTGTGAGGTTTAGTTGAAATTTGTTATGCCCTTTTCTCTTCCAATGGCAACGAAGTACGAAGATTCCTCCGGGGATGGGCTTTCCTCCGGTGCTCACGGATATTAGGTGTCCACTCTTCAGCTGAGAGATTTATGTGGGCAGAGACACTGGGAAGTACCATCGTGAATTATATCTCAGGAAGTTTTCTGTAAGTCTTTCACTTCCTTCCGAGGTTTAAAGAAGTAAAGGGAAGCATTTCCGCACCTATAATGCACGACGATCGATTTTATAATTGAGGTTCTGAAAGGTATGTTTTTATTCTTCTTTTTTCCACTGACCTTTCTGTGAAGCATAAAATAAACACTCTTTTCGAGTTGGACGGATTAGTGTCCATTCGTCTCGGCTTTTCCGAGATTAGTCCGAGTTTGTCCTGGACGTCTCTGTTTTTCCGAGATTTGTGTGCAAGATATCTCTCGCTGAAAGCTTTTGCGGACTCCGCGAATGTTGATAAAATCCGGAATAAGCCAAATGTCTATCTTATCGTACGTTTTAGCTGCCAAATTTCCGACCGATAGAGATATTTATTCCTTGAACTATTATTAATGAATGATGAACGTGAAACAAGTCTTTCGCCTCTCACTTTGTCAAATAGGAGATGATTTACCTATACGTCTTTGCATTATTGCAAAATATTTATTTTGATTTCATGAATTTAAGTAAATTGCAGGCGATCAGTGCTTACTCTGAAGAAGTCTTTTTATGGAAGTAAATTATGGAAGTATTTTATCACCCCTAACCGTAAAGTAATTTGAAAAATGTACTTTTCCAGATTATATTCCAGATGCTTTATGCTGGACTTTTCATTGCCCCGTTTAGGCTCCGTCTCGATCTCGGGACATCCTAATTTGGGGGCATTATTGAACTTGCAAGATAAAATTTAGAATCGGAAATTTAAACTCGATTCTTTATCGTCGTTCATGGAAGGTCTACGGAAAGTTATTTCTGTTTAAACGATACAGAATCAGGGGTAACCTTATGGTAATTATTAATGTTAAAACGCTCCATTACCACAAGGTTACCCCTGACTCTGTATCGTTTATTCGTAAAGTCAGTACTGCTATTCAGGTTACGTTATATAGGAAACTCTTCATCAAGAAGCGGATTGTCTCTTTGAATATTTATTAATTAATTGCCATGTTTCCTTTTTGTCACCTGAAGATGTAGCGACGCTACGAAACCCTGGTCATATTTGTACTATATTGTGTGGTCCAGTAAAAGTTCACTCTCATGGAGCGTTTCTTCAAATATGTATGCAATTATCGGTTTTAAAAATAAATATTAATTTATCACTCATTTACATAAATATATACACCTATAAACGCATAAAATAACCTACCCATAAATATTTGGCGCAATCATTATATGAGACGCAGTATAATAGTTTGTATGTTGTAAGTTCAAATAAATTGAAATATTTGACCCATGAACGAAAATAAAATTTTAGTCGCCCCCGCCATACTGCTCTATTCGAATTCTGGGGACGAATGTGTACAATGCACTCTTCAGATAATTCGTGTTCCCTATACCAAATACGCACACCTATTTATTCTGTGTACTCGTAGTTATTGTGTTAAAAAATAAAAGTATTTTGTATTTTACAACACTAATTATGTTTGCAGAAGAATACGGAGGCGAAAACAAAGGAGTGCAACTATCTCAAGCATTTCCTCATTTCTCGAAACAAAAAACTAATAAACCAATTTAAAAGGATGCCGAAATATATTTGCTTAACACATAAACGAAGAAAAAATTCAAAACAGTTCGTCTTTCAGTGAGAGGAAATAAAACATCTAAATTGGATCTCGTTATTCCTTTAGAGTACGTTTATCGTAGCTCTATAAAAAAATTTAAAAGTAGGAAAATTGGATCTCGTATTCCGAACGGATTTCCTATTCAAAACACACATTTCGTTATGCATTTCAGTAATGTGAGCTTGATTAACGGTGAAATAAAAATGGATTTATGGATATTATAGATCCAAGTGCGTTTTTATTGAGTAATTAATATAAACCGAATGATAATTGAGTAATTAAACTTGCGTTAATTTTCTTTATTCAGCGATTTTTCTGACCAGCGGTAATTATGGATTTGTTAAGTTCTCATGAAGTAATTTTGTTACTAACATAAGTGTAGTAGTACAAGAGTATATTCCTGGAATAACAACTGACCGCTGTCAAAGAAACAGGTTATTTAGAGAAAATCGATAGTCGGAGGATTTAGGAAAGGTGCATTTACTTTGCACGGAAAATCCATCCGGCTGAATCCTATGAAAATCCTTATTGTTTGCTAGTTATATAGTTGCTTCTGGTCGTTCTCTCCACATAGCAACAGAAAAGTTAAGATGTTAATACATCCCCTGCCATACGCCCCTGGCGGCTCGCAGATAAAAAATCGAAATCGGGTGTTGCAGACATTTAAGGCATACTACGAATTAGTAATATTATTTTAGAATAAGAGTAATATACTACGCTTATAACTTTTTGTACGAATTCACCCGAAAAATTCGTCCAAAGAAAGAGGATATCATTAAGTTATCCGCATGGCTAAAAGGTGGCTTATGAGGTAGCAAAGTAACATTTGTATCATATTTGTGAATTATATTACCGTTTTAGCAAGCGAAGAAAAACAAGACCATAAAAAGCTCCCTCTCTTTCTTCTGAAACTGGTTTGACGGTTTACGTTAAAGGAAAGCTCAGAATGGAAAATTTCCTGACGTAAAGCGGCTATTCCAAAGGTAGAGATCAAAGCATTGAATCTGATTGAAGAATCGCAAAGGGCAACGGAGCTGCGTTTCGTCTTTCTTTTGGTGGATTTGTTAGGTCTTTCTTTACGTCGAATCTTTCCCTTTCTTCGACTCCTCGAAAAGATGAGGAGAGGTCTCCGTCTATTATACGGCCTAACGCATGGTTTCATACAAGCAGAGCGATGGAGGTCGATTGAGACGCACCGGTCAAACGAAAGTAGAGTGAAATCGAAAGCTCATAGCCCCTGCGCAGAGACAATTTTTCGGTGGGCGTGTCTACCTCCTAGAACTGCGAGCAGCAAAGGGTTTGGGTGGCCGTATGCCTCTAGCGATGACAAAGTATCATCATGTATTACTGGGAGTGACGTGTACAGCTTCCTCTCTTACTTTCCACACCCGAAAGGAACCTTACCCTCCGTCAGCTTATGTTCCGTGCAGACCGTGCTTTCACTTTGAGAGTACCGGATACTCGAATTACATACAATGGGCTTGTTGTTCAGTTGTGTGCGCTTGAGGTTCATAAGCGAAAAGAATGGAATATTTTAAGCACGTTGTTTTCGCTCATATACTGCGTATGTTCCGGGAGTATTGCTTAAACACTCAGATGTAAAAGCTTGTTCGCGTTATTATTTCGTTCGTCCCCCAAAGCTCTTGCTTTTTTCTCACCATGATTTTTCTTCGTGATCTATATCGAGACCTAGCAACACATAAATGTAATTTGGAAAATCTGGTTGATAACAGCTGATTGGCCGTATGTTTGTCCTTGCGATTTGTGCAAAGGAATTTGCATATTCTGGAATCTCTGAAAACTATCCACTCTGTATAAAGTTTACCATTAGTTTCAACGATTAATTTTTTACGGAGTTCCATATATCCTTAAATCCTACGTATTCTCATGGGATGATGCAGGAGTTCTAATTCAACAACGGCCTTGGTTACCAAGGGGATGAGATGTTTATTACAGCAAAATTTCACAAAATTCCCATGCATTTTATCAAAATTCTCGCAGTTTCAAATTTATACAAATATTTTACTACTGAAGTAAAATTCTTTAATCAGTCTCTATTCTTTTGTCACTTTTCTCGTTTTCGTGGGACCTGTATTTATTATTTAATTTTGCAAAAGAAACAGTTTGCAAGACATGAAAACGAAATTTATTACGTGCATTCCTTATTGAAACGTTTTATCTTCTACTGGGTTCAAACACGAACCTTCTCATTTCTCATAGAAAACGAAATTTACGTGCTCGGTGCAGTTTGTCTCCTATCGCTAGATAAAGTCGTTTCTGAAATAGAGAGGCGGCGGGAAGATAAACAATAATTCCGGAGTTTCGAAGAACTGATATAAAATAAATTCTCAATGGGTATATGCTTCCACGTAGCACAAATGTAGGAACTATTATTGTTTTATGCTTTCATAAGCCCTTCTAACCTTGAACTTGTACTAATTCTCTATTTGTTAATATAATCACCAGGTTTTTTATGAAACTGACACCAATTTAATGGACGTTATCTGCTGCTGTGTCCGTGATGAAATAAATGCAATTATTAGAGTAAGAAACGTATGTGGGTGGTGGTCGAGACTTAAGACGCGTGCGAGGAAAGGCTGTAAACTAATAATGGTTCCACTGTCGTTTAACCTTTAATTTGATCGATATAAACAGTTATTTATATTTCGGTTGTCAAAGAACGAAAGAAAAATAATGAAAGCTAATAATACAGATTGGGTAGTTTGTAACTTTAATGGTAATAATATTATTTTCTCTGTTGTGAGGCACATGATATTGAATATCGCCTACGCTCTAATTAATGTCATCTCAAGGTTACCCTCAATGTCAAAGTTTCATTTTACCTTAAAATGGCAAAGGAGATATGCGTATCATGTTCACTAATGGTGATTAATCTCCAATTGAATGGCTGTTTTACGTCAGAGTAAGAAACGGGCAAAGCCTCATTTTTTGCAGCAGTCTTTGTCGTACGGTGAGTTCGAAATTCTATATTTAACAAAATTTCCGCGTTGGCGGCAGCTTGGCATTTAGTTTCGATACCTTTCTCTTAAATTAAAGGCTTCTTTTGGGGAAGAATCGCACATTTAAAGAGCGCATTGTTTTATGTCGATTCGGATGGTGAGACGGGAAAATTTAATTAGTAAGCTGTCGAATAATTTAATTTTATAGAATTTGATGTATATGTTACAGGAATGTGACGTTCAACTGAGAAGTGTAAGCGCAATTCATTGTGAATACCGAAGCATACAATTAAAAAATGTATGCATCCGTATTTCAACAATACAATGTTGCTTCTGCATCAATCAAACTTATTGATAAACGTGGTCATTTTCTTGCATGCAAACCTTTCCAAAGATTATCATTCTTTGTTTAAAATATATATGTGCGAAATGGGTGTAAGCCCTTTGAAGTCTGCCATCGATACCTTTGATGATTTTATTTTATGTAATTTTCGTGTAGAGGGGTAGAGGGTTCTTAGAGGGGTCTCCCACCCTCTTTGAACAAATTCTACGGCAGGTGATGTTTCTTCCCCTCAAAAAATGAATGCTATTATATTTATTAATACTGTTATATTGTTATCGGTTTTCGTTATTTTTACATTATTTATGTTATATTTTTATTGCTATACTTATTGTTATGGTTTATTTTTCTGCACCTTTGCTATAGAAATTACAATTGGCAGTAGGTCCTACACTGAATTTTGGTGAGCTACTTTAAAATAATAATAGTATTTCTCTATATTTTTTTTGCATTTCCTGCCTACCAAAGAAATTGAGGTAATCCTTTGATTAAGTTAAGAAATTCCAATCGAAGATGTAATTTTGTATAGAACAATTCTAAAATTTTTATTAAGTCACTTCCAGAGTATAAACTTTGAAGGACAATATAGTTTCACATCCTACGGTGAATGCCTTCACTATATGGAATCCCTCACTGGGTCTTCCGATAAGTGTTACTTTTTATGAATTCCACACATAATAATATGCGTCGAATGTGTAGAACTTTTGCAACATTTGTTTCTGTAATTAATTGCATTTGAACCTTGACAAGTTGAGCCTTTACAATGGACGTGCCTCTTCGTCAAAAGTGTCGAATGAAGGAAGAAAGTCACCAAATTTTCTCAGACACGAAGATTAATCTTCGAAGTGATATTTAAATTTAACGGGAGTCACTGCATTCAGCCTCTGCAACACCTTGAAATATGGCGTCAGATTCGGGAATGACGAAAATAAATTTCAGAGAATAATTGCCAGCCAGGTCTCCGGGGTAGTTTGCCTTCCCACAAATTGAAAGCGCCTCTTTCAAGCAGATTTCCTCTCGAAGAGCCTCTTTTCAAACAAACTTTTCTAATGTCTTTCTTTCGTCTTTCACCTTCTGTCATCTTTTCACTTCCATCCGACTCTCTTACAACTTTCATTTTCTTCTCAGATTGCCAGTCGCTGGTTATACTCATTAATTTTTATCCTCTTCCCGAACTTTGTTAACTACTTCCCGTTAACTAATCGATTTTGCGTCACTTTGGTTTAAGAGATCTTTAAGGATTTATCTACATTATAAGAAGTTGGTTTCTAAGCCTCTTGTTACAGTGATTTACGTGGATTCCTCTCGTTTTTTGGAAGAACTGGCTTCGCGATTTGCTTATATCATGGTTTAACCTTTTAGCGCTACAATTTGTTTACCTGAGCGACGTGGAGGGAAATTAATATAAATGTTTCCATTGTAACTTGCGTACTTAGAGAGGAAAATAAAAGTCCTGTCATCAAAGTTTTCAGCCTAAGAATGCTATCACTACATCAACAATTCTGGTCATTAAAAACTGAAATGTAGAATTGAAATAAATAAAAATATATGCACACACACGCACTAACTCGCGAGTTCAAACACAGGAACCCTCTGTACGTGGGCAGGGATTGCCGCAGGAACTCCCGAGTGACGTTCAAAACAAACAAAATTGAGTGAAAAATAAATCACCAAAGGGTGATTAACGTAAGTTATAACTTGTAAAAACTGTTACTGCTAGAGCTTTGTTAAGTGACCTAATTCACATTTTTATGCCCCTTCGTTACTGAGAAAAAGTTTGTTTTACGAAATCGCTAGGAACTTCTTATCGTATCGCGGAAACAGTCTGAAACTTTTTATTTGAGTCTGAGATACGTACTTTCATATTGTGTTGAAGTTTTAAATTTATTTAATCGATATTCTTTGAGAAATAAAATTTCAAAGTCAAGCACTCCGTTCAACAGTGCGAAAAAAAGGGCAAATATGTCGTTCTATCTGATAGAATACCAACCAAATAAAACAAAAAATTCATCGAATAATGTAACTTATTTTCTTTCGGTTCCTTAGCTTAGCATTCATCCGACTCCTAGCTCGTGTATCTGTTATATAAATCCGACAGTACATGTAGTATCAGTGGATTTTATCCTATTGATATTTGATCACCAATAGCCTTTTTTTGGAATACAACATCAAAAGTGTTTCAAATTTCTATTCTAGCTATAGCGGATAAACACTTAATCCCATGCAACCGATGGTTAGGAATTAACATGGCAGGACACGGACGGTTAATCAGTTCTCTCTAGAGATTCAAGCCTAGGAGGATACATTTGCAAGATGTAATTGATCCCATGCATATCCCTCTGCCCGCAAATGGAGATAGTGATTTGGGAATAGCATCTGTCATACCCTACGTAAACAGATATCTGAATTTGCATGATCCTTAGGATTTACTACTGGCAAAAAATTATCTGGCAGTAAAACTTCCATGATTTCCTTCCCTTTAATTCTTAAGTTGAAAGAGTCATACACTCAGTATTAGTCGTAAGTTTCACCTTTAGCATCATTTAAATAACATTATTATTGGATTCAATACATAGTAAATTGTTAAAAAAAGCTATAATCACACTACACAGCTGTCATCACACTACACATAATAAAATCTAATATACAATGACTGAGAATAAGAGGCACAATTATGTTTCACGGCTAGCAACGCAGACCACATATCATTTCAAATTCTACCTGTTTCAGCGTCTAAGCGTATTTGGCCCTTTATGGCCAGTTTCATATCATTCATTTTATTTTAATGTATTGTAATTTCTTGGAAAAATCCCTGACGTATATGTGCGTTTCCCTTTGTGGGACTCATGATAATGGATACTTTGTTTCCGATATGCGCATAGAGTGATTCCTAGAGATCGGTTATCCGGGACTTCCCGTTTGCCTGCAAACGAGTCCCATCTACCGATGAACGGCTCAAACACAGGAAAACCGTTACCCGTTTTGGAGAAATGTTCTGCCTCGGATGATAGCTCAACGGACAGAGCACCCGACCGGCAATTGGGAGACCCGGGTTCGATTCCCGGTCCCGTCAGACTTAAGTCCATTCTTCCTTGGGAAAAATGAAGTTCTTTGAAGAAACGATTACACACTGTTATTACTTGGAAAAGCGAAACTTTCTCAAATTACATCATTGTGCGAAGCAATTTAATTGACTTTCATTAAGTAAGAATGGTTAGAAACGTTAAAGTTAATTGCTGGAAAGAGACAATATGTAATTCGAATGCTTAGAAGTTCAAATTGCATGAAATATTATAAAGTTTTTCCCTCCTTCGAATTACTGCTCAGTCATCACCCTCGTTCGTAGCCCTCCAGTAAAGGACTGAGAAAGGAGGGAGTTGGCCGTAAATAATGCCCCCTTTTTTGCTCGGGGAGTCGAGCAGTAACCTGACCAATTATAAAGGTCTGCCCATCTTCAGAGGTAACCCCAACGGGTGTCTGCTTATGACCGCAAAATATATTCAGCGCCTCAGAGGCTTTTGGTGCATCAATTTGACTGAATATGCTGTTTTCAGGGCGCACTCAAATGTGACTGTGCTTTTTGTCCTCACTCACAACATCGGAATGAGAGGAGAAGTTTTGAGGCATCTCAGAGCCCTTCCAAGTCCCGAATGCCACAGTATTCATTGCGTTTACGATTCCAGAGGCAGTAGAGTGGCAGCTTTGGAGAGGGAATGTTAACAGCGAGTTTCAGTTGTAAGACGGCGCTAAAACTGTATAAAATTAGGAGTGAAATATCAAGGGAAATGGGTTCTATTTAACGATGTGGTGCTTATCGTAATGTAATTTGCTGTGTGAAGAAGGATCGTAACCTTTTATCTACCTCTAAAGCGTGGTATAATTATTAGAGAGAGTGTGAGTACTTTCTTGTGTTTCAACGTCAAGTGACTTCATTGCAAAACTGCTGGTGCATCAAACTTAAAGAATGAGCAACGCTAAGCATACCGAATCAAAAGAGCAAGCGTATGGACCTCTGATGTGTGAAGCTTTGTCTAGTAAGAATCCCCTCAAATTAGATCTTGACGGATATATGGAAGTTGAATTATTGAAAAGTGTTATTGATCCTTGGTATAAAAGAAATATATCGATGATTACAGTGCTTCCGTGTCCAGTGGAGAACTGGTTTTTATTTCTTCTCACATCAGCTCTACTCACACAGTGTATTCGATGTGGAAAGGAATACACAGGAGGAAAAATAATGTACTTCGTCGAATTTCACTTCTTTGTAAATAACTTGGTGGAATCTGGTAAGAACTTCACTTGATAAAAGTATGTTAAAATTGTATGCATTGCTAAAGAACAACGAAGGAAAAATTTAGGCAGAAACTACGCTATTATCTGCTGAACAAATGATAGGAACAACTGAATATTATAGCATTTGTGTTATTTGCGTACTCTTTCGATGTTTTCTTTCTGCAATACCTTACTCATGTTTTTGCGTCTATATCCGTTTTACATCTGGAATCTTGAATATGTATAGCTATTGAATATAGCTCGGTGCGGATATGATTGAGTTAACAATGTACTTCGGTGGATTGGAATGGATAGTTTTGAATATTCCCTTACGATGATGAATTATTTATGACTGATTCATTTCTTTTCACAGGCTGGCGAAGGAATGGATTCATTCAACAGAGGAAAACAATAATCATGTCTTCTTGTTCAATTCTGCTGAAGACTGCATTAGCGGTAGGGAAGAGCTCATTCAGGTAGAAACTCTGTTTTCAACTTCATACATTAACCATGTTCTCCTATGAGTTGGCACGTATTACAAAATAACACTTTAAATCTTGTTGTAATAAGATCGACTTATTATAACGATGAAAAACAAGTCAATAAAAGCATTTTGCATTTGATATTTATTAGGCATTAACTGGAAAACTGTATTTGGAAAAGGAAACTTCCAATGAATGCTTATAGCTTCAATTCGTAGTACGGAGGATGATGCTGTTTCGGAAGGAATATTCTTATGTTAGAGGAAGACCGGGAAAGGGGGAAAACTGGGGGAATAATAGCAATCTAAAATCCAATGGAAGCCTTTTTAAGAGAGTGGACTCTTGTTTGCCAGTAATCCACGGTGTGAATTCTGTAAGCTCTCGCTTCTCTCTCAATCTAATTAATTTTCCTATAACTTTTGAATAAACAAATTTTGATCCAGATCGTCTTCTTGCGTGCTCAAATGCTCTTCAACCCTCACTTCATTAAAATCTTATGTGATATTATACAGATATTATAACTGACGTTTAAAAATTAAACTGGAGAAATTTTAAGTCGTCTTCAGGTAAGGCACTCATGCATTCTGTTGATTCTTACTATGTTAAGGATATGAAAGACATTGGTTACGCTTATATTAAGGTAAATATATATTCCCGGATAAAATCTGTGGTGGAGAGAGGAAATGCTAGATTAATTGGGATTACGAGTTCTCAATAATTCCGTTTAAGGCGTGTCATTAACCTCTGTAGTTCCTGAACTTTGGCAAACTGTCTCCATTAGGCATTACGTGCACTTGACTCCAGATAATCTCAACGGCCAGATGTGATTTCACGAGGGTTTTCCAGTCCCAGCCAGTTAATTGCGTTTTCGTTAAATAATTAAAGAGCACAATTTTTGTTGAAGCTGATAACTTATTTTATCTCCGCTTCTACATTTTCGTTTATGCAGCTTTCAGGCTGCTGAAATTCATATTTTATTGCTTTGCTATAATTTTCCAACATTGTCACAAGTAGTTTCATCAACCGTTACACATTTTTGAATTGAAAGCGCAAGCAATTGCGCGAATCAAAATTATCTCACTATCCAGCGTTGTTTTAAAATATTGAATAAAAAGCGACAAATTAATTAATCATCCATTGATTATTTCTTTGATGTAATTATATTCGAATTAAAATTAAACCCGTCGGTCGCCATACTTAATTAAACTCGGATTGGATATATATTTAGGAGATATATTCCGTTACTCTCGGTTATGTTTTATTTGAAAATAAATCTGTGTAATTTTTTATTCTGTTATTCACAATATTGCGGTTTGTATTGCGGTTTTTCGGTATCCATCACGCAAAAGTTAATTCACGCAAAAAGTTTTTTTTCAAGTAGCTGTTCATTTATAAAGAGATATTCAAAAGTCGAAATTAAAATTGCAGTTTCGCTCTGTATGTTTATTTACATTTGAGACGTTAGGTGAGATATTACGTCTTCAATAAAGGATCTGGGCAAGGTATTAGCTTTGCAAGTACAGACGTGCGCTTCAAATTCAAGGGATTAACAGATGTGAAAAACAAGGACAACAGCAAAGGTAACTTTGTACGTAAAGGCGTGAGCCTAGGAAAAACTCCATGAAAAAATATGAAAGAAGAATTACGGGACCAGGTCTCGAACTTCCAATCTTTCACTATCGGGGCAGATGCCTTAGTCCCTTAAGCTATCGAACGAGGTAATTAAGTAATGAAAAATTGCGTGAAATAATGGTCTGTCTAGATAGCTTTATTGGCTAAAATGTTCGCCCGGAAAGTGGAAGATTCTAGGTTCGAGCTCTAGTACTGTCAGACTTCATGTCCATTTTTTCTTGGGATGTAAAAATATTGTCTTCCCTTCAAGCTCTTTCAAGAGTCAAAATGTTGGGTTTCAGTTCCAGTTATGCTGACAAGGACGGATTTAAGCTATCAGAGGCCCTAGATACAAAGGCTCTCTCTAGGAATTATGGGTAAAAATTCGAATTTTTTTATGAAATATACTATCATAAATCCCATAGATATCTCAATCGTTTCAACACGGCAGGAATAAATAAACCAGTGTTGAATTACAATAAATAGTATTTCTATAAATTCAAACTTGTTCAACAAGTATAAAATTCTTTCTTGAAGCGAAATATAAGAACAATTCGAAGTTTTTAACTCATAGTTCATACGCACAGTGTTATTGAGACCCCTAAGGCCTTCAGCTAGCGCCTAATTATAAATCCGCCCACTAATGTTGATGTTGTTCCCTTACATTTATCCCTCTGTCATGAATAAGTTGGAGTCTCCATATTTTTATCATAGTTGATTTATTATCTACACAGTGTACCTCGGTTAATGCGTGACCGAGATAGAGAAACTTGCAACTAACGAAGATTTGTTAGCCCTTTTTTGGCTAATGAATATTTTGAGAGACGTTCGCCCGTGAAAGAATAAATTAAATAATTAAAAATTACCTAAAAATAATGGATTCTGCACCTTTCTGATTGCTAGTAGAATAGCGTGGCAATTTTCTTTGGCTAAGTAGCTATTTATTTATCGTTTTGGACTCTATCGGAAATTCCATTTCGGCTAAAGAACGTATTTCTGGTTCCAATTATCTTCATTAGCTGAGATATCACTGAATTTACTACGGTTGGAAATTTTCTTTTTCCTTTGCGTAAGAATTTATGTTCAGTTCCTATATTACCTTCGAGCTCATGTAAAATTTATAATCTACGCAAAAGGAAGCACGGCTTACTAAGGGACAAGCGGTTATAGAAAATCGATGGTGTATATTAGTTTCAAGCCAATTCAAAATCATTAAGATGTACATTATTGAATTCTTCTTTCAATTTGTCCCTTTTGAGCTCTTTATCCTACGTTCTAATGGTTTACATTTGTCCGCGTTAATAATTCAGGTTCTCTTTCAAAGGGTGAGGTAGGTTTGAAAGGTTTTTAGGTATATCGAGGAAGGTGGGAAACGCTAAGTCGTCCTTTCCAAGAGAATATTTCCTTCTGAAATATTTATACGGCGTGAGGACCTATTAGCTTAAGCGATTTACGACTTACTGAAATCGCTTAAGTTCAGCAGATGTAAAGCGAGGCATTTTAGCAATTCGATATCGGGTGAAACTTGGTGAAAAACTATCTGAACGCGTACGTGGTACTTTTGCTTCAATAGAAAATGAAATTATCGATTCAGAACGCGGCAAATAATTGGTTTCGGGGAAAGGTAATTTGGCTCCCGGCCAAAGTTTTACCCAGTCTACGATTGGTGCAAACTTTCGAAAATAGTTCCAGCCGCAATTTACTTTCTCGCTGTGATTTATTCCCAGGTCAAATTTTGGATTCTAGCATGTTCCAATTCTTTTTCTATTTCTTTATTGGATAATTCTTCTCTTTCCAGTTCATGTATCAAAAGTAGATACTAGATGATGTTTGTGGAGTAAAATGGGAAAAAATCATTTAACCTGTCGTCATGCCAACAAATTGTTTACAATCGATTATTACACTAATGTACCCGCAATTCTAAACACATTTAAGGTTGTTTCTAAGGTTGTGTTCTTTTAGGAGAAATCGGACTACACGATTTACGAAAATGTTGGGGAAACAAATGGATGTGAATATGTTTATAAACCTGCTATGCCTCATTTTTGGAAATCGTTTATTTTGAAATTTTTGGAAGAAGGGATAAAGGGAAGCATTTAAAGGAAGATAGCGCCTGGAACTGTTAATACCCTCGTAGAATAAATAGAATAGAACAGAAAAGTCTTAATAACGCGGGAGATTGGGACTATGAAGTCCCCTATTACATTTAATTCATAGGAGTGACTTGCTATAAGTTACTCAACGCAACAAATTGAGGTAATTTTTATGGGAGAGAATGTGATGGGTAATGAAGAAGTGTAAGCCGTAAAGCGATCTGTGCCCTTTAATACTCAACTGAGGGAAATGCTGTGGGGATAATTGGGAGTAGAATGTTTGTAGTATCGCACGTTTTCAGTAGTGTATCGGAGGAAACAATATTTCAATTCAAACAACTTCCGATGTTCGTAGAGTACGATGTTTAAGTTTTTTGCCGTACATTTTCATACTTCATTCAACAATTGTGGCGATATTTTCTTCTGTATCAATATGAGTCCTGGTTAACGTAGTGAATAAGTAGTATAAAAATAACCTTTTTCGGGTACCCTGAGTTCACTCTGGTAGGATTAATCTCCCTTTCTCCGTCCACTAACTATTTAAACTTTCATATGAGTGATGTTTAAATACCCTGAAATTCAATAGTAATATTTCTACTTAATTACTTAATCCATCTTCGTGCTCTTTTGAACGTATGTCTTAAGCCAAATACCCCGACCTAGAGGTGAAGTTACTCGGCTACCTTTACGGGGTTGTGAGGCCACAGGTCGATATCGTCTTAAAAAATTAGTACCAGTAGTAGACTTCTGGGCAATGAGAGGAGGATTAGGTGCAATACTGGCGACATTAATTTAATTCCATACTGTGAGGCTATATCTATGGTCTGCACTATTTTTCGCTTTAATATTCTGTTTCTGTAGCATATGGTCTGTGGGTCAAATGTGACACTGTTATCTGAGTTTGGAGTCTTTTTACTCCATGACACAACTTTAATTAAATAAAACTAGGTGCATCTTTGCGCCACATAGAGGAAAGGGAAAATTGACGATTGATGGGGAAATTGAGCGCAAAAGCAACAAGGATACATGAAGGCAAAATATAAATACATATGCATGCAGAGGCTGAAAGGCAAGAAGGCTGATATAAGCAATGGGAAAGGATCTCACGGTTGAATTATGACTATTGTGAATATATCTGGAACTAAAAAACCCCACGAACAAATTCAGGATAAGAATGCATCTTTCACGAATGTTGCGTGATACGTTTATCAAAGACAAAAGGACGCTATTCAATATCAGATCTCCCTCCTTCCTTTCTGTAAGAGCAGTTGAAAATTTATTGTATATATAAAGGAATGGAAAAGGATAAAACCGTGCATCCAATGTAAAATCCCAGGAATGTCAGGCGCTGGAACGGCGTGAATTTTCGCATCGCTAACTCCGAGCGAAATTACAAGAATTGGTATCAAACTGCAACCGAAATTTCTGATCCAGAGAAAATATCAAACAAATGGGCAAATTTTTATTTTTGTCTAAAATAATTTAAAAAACGATTGCTATAGCCTGGAAGGGCAATTATACAGATGCTTTCTGAAAGATATTTACCCTCTCTATTTCCTCATTTGAGAATTAAGGATCACTGAATTTTCGGAATTTCTCAAAAGGTTGTTCTCACAATCTAAAATATTAAGTTACACATCAATGATCTTGAAATATGGTTAGAAGGTCTTCATAAGACTATTCGCTGACGATATTTCGATTTTTTCTCCAGATAACACGTGTGGGTATATGAAATAATGCGTTACATTTGCCTGTTTTAAAGTTCGGATAAAATCTAACATTCTGAAGTCATAAATCTTGGAACCGAATTCTCAATTAATAATACCAAATATCACATTAAGCAAAATGAGTATGTTATGAAAAAAAAACTTTTCATCCAAATTCGACTTGTACTTACAAATTTTCTGACTGAAGCTAGTTGGTCAATTCTGCCGAGGAAGACATAGTTAAGCTACGGTCAAGGGAATACTTTGAAATCCAATCAATATCGCCAAATGCCATGTTCAGGAAAGTTTATTACATTTATATTTATAATTAGATTCATATTTTGTGAGTGCTTAACACAAAACTCACAAATTTAGCAAATCAGCAGCAAATTTGGAGCAATTTCCCGTAGTAATGGACAGATAGATCTTGTTTTGTGTATTTGTTAATGCGTGATAAATTTATGCTCTAACATATACCATGATGTGAAATTCCTTGAGTTTCTTATTGAAACTTCCCAATTTTATCTATGTTTCTATATCCAATAATTAAGTCTTTTGCATATCAATTAAACATCAAAAGAATTCTCTAATATTTTAATACCATTTTACATTCCATTTTTCTCTTAAGTTATTTTTCATTGTTAACGGTCACGTGGTTTGCGCACTCGAATTTAGGAAAACGGTCCCGGATTCGATTCCCAATAGGAGCCAACGAGCGAAATAACCTCAAATATCGAAGCAACTACTTGCAGTATGTCTTCGTGTTATACTCTTATTGTATACATCCTTCACTTCAGACACATTGATTATAACAAATATTGCTCTGTTTTTACATTATATATGCCTATTTTCTTCGAAGTATCATTCACCGTAATTGACCATCTTTTTTCGTCTTCCTCTTCCTTTCAAGCTATTCAAATATATTACATACGCAATCTTTTATCCCTCTACTTCTATCGATCATTCCTTTCGAGTACTTTTATTTAAAGTCTTCCTATGAGGTATATATATAAAGATCAGATCGAAGTTGCTATATAAATTTATCAAATTTTGCATTTATTTTTAAAATAAAAAAATCAATGATAACGAAACTATATCCTTTTTTCAAAGTACGTTGAAATAAGTCCCGTGGATAATCCAACCGCCAGAGCGTGGGAAGAAATAATATCATAAATGTGTCAACTCCAATAAACAGTTTTATTTATCATATTTTCAGTCGTCTGCGTCTCGTAACGTAATACAACGGTATTTTACGTTGTAGGTCAGCAATCGGAGAATTTTTTGCTTGCAGTATTTGCAAAACTAAGGTCGCTGCTATGTTAACATTCACGCTATCATTTGCACGTGACCGTATCAACTGACGTTTCTCCGGAAAAGTTACTCGTTGAATTAAATTTAATTTTAAAAACAAATCCCAACAGTTGATGCATTTAATAGTGAAAAATGATGAATGAATGAGGATGAGCGTTATATTTTAAATGAGAGAGATCGATTTTCATTTTAGAAATATATACTTCAAGGTAGGAAAAGTAAATAACAGGAAAAACGTTTCTCCGGAACCTAGATCCTATTCAATATAAAAAAAACAACAGCAAAATACCACACAGAAAGAATCGCGACTAGTTTTATCGCATGAGTGTCATCTTTATGCTTGACAAGTTTCAAGACTTTAAGATGACGCTTTTGCGTTGCAACTAATCGTGAATATTTTGTGTGTGTGTGGTATTTTGAAGTGTTTGTAACATTAAATAGGCTCAAATTTCGTGATAAATGTTGCTCTTATTTTCTATTTTTCCTATCGTCTTGCAATTCCACAAAATTACTCATCAGCTGGTTGAATTTATGTCCATCAAATAGCTTGATTCATTCGTGTATAAGTGATTTATACACTATTGTAAAACATGCATATTTTTGATTTCCTTGGCCAAATCTTCATTGTGGATCCACTTTGAACGGGGCCCTCAGCCAACTTAACGCTAAATCCAGCCCCGATTGGACATCATTACGAAGTTAGCATCGATCTGCGGTGTCCTCAACTCCTTATAAATGTGTCGTCGTCCAGCATTGACCTATATATGTTTCGGAAAAACTTTTCACCTTATTTGGGTCGTCTGTCCTTTGATTGGACATTTGGTGTAATCCGTTTCAGTTTGGGGCATGTTTCTCGGAATCGTACCTCAGGTGACGTTTCAAGGTCCATTGCTGCTCCAATTCTTTGCGGTAGAACAAGAGAATCCTTTCCACGCTATGATTGGAATGCGCCCGTTATTAGATGAGAGGATGTTTGTGGTCCGAGTTGTATTTTATCAGTCATTGCTCTAAGCTTAAATACTAGAAAACGGAGTTCCGGGACAATGCTAAAGGCATTGCGGAAGTTTCCTGACGTTTGTTGAACAGCGATGCGAGGATGAACATTTTGCAATAAACTTTGTAAATCTCAGAATTTACTCGGTGTGAAGTTCAAATAACGACCAATTTTGTTGCTTAGCTACACGAGATCAACAATTGGGATATTTAACACTTTGCCAAGAAACGATGACTGATATATTGTCTTCTTAATATGGAGTGTAATAAAAGAGAGTCAGTATTTCTTCGTAGAGCGAATGTTAAATGGGGAGGAATTGGTAAAGAAAGTGAGTGGAATATGAATGCAAGAGAATAAGCAAGGAGAAGACAGAGACAAAACATTTAGGTAATATAAATGGAGGAATTATTTAACAAGTAGAATGAAAGGGGCCGAACCTTTTAAGGACCAAGGGACATACTTGTCCTATGAACTTAGCAAATTATGATTATTTTATCTGCCATCTTTCAATAAAACTATTCTCTAATTCATTCAATATACTTATATTTTATTATAATATTGAAATAATCTATGGTTTTTAATGTTCATCGAGTGAAAACATTACAGTTTAGGCTGTTTTTGATGTCTAAAGTTTGAAAAACTTTCCGTTGCAAATTTATTTTTTTCTGTTTCATATACTACAAAATTGCCGATTTAAAATGAAAGCTATAGGAACAAGAATAAATAAAAAATAATGTAATGTAAATTAAGCTAATGATACAACTCAAGACATAGAACAAATTATTTTCACACAGTGATTAAAAGGGAGGAAAATATAGTTTTACTTAGTGCCCACATGAATGAATTTCTAAATTGAATGGTTATTCGTGCTTTGGTAAGTAACACCAATTAGGACTTCATATAAATTAACGCCTTATTCTTAATGTTAATTTTCTCAGTTATTCAATCTCATTGCTCTCGCGGTCTTTTAAGGGTCAAAGTGGGAGTTGATTAGGGAGTGAGAAGGACACATGTGCACACCGAGTAGATGATTGGTACAAGCAGCCAGTGTTGACATTTTCAATGCAGAATAACACAGTGAGGTTTGAGGCAGGGTTCAATAACTCTGGATAATTCTCCTATGAGATTGTATAACTGCTTCGTTTAGAGTTAAGAAGCTGAGCTATTTAAATAATTTAAATGCACCGTTTATATCTGAGCTGGGGAACGCATCACCACATTGGACTACACTTCAAGTACATCACCAGACCGGTCGATAGCTACATTCCGGAAATTGGAATGGTCCAATGCGGGGTGGTGTCATGTATGACACACCACAGCCTAATTGCAGTAAATCTCGACGAATCCCTTTCCGATTCCGGTAGTAATTTTCGGAAGGAAGAATTCTGTTACGAGGCTGACTTAAACACCTACGTAAAGAGGTAAATAACTAAAATTTCATAGAACTAGTGACCGGATTAAAACTAAATTTTATTCATTAGGCATATTATGTAGTCGGTTGCCAGAGCAATACAATTTCCTGTGGATTTTGTTTAATTATTTATCTCGTCACCAAGATTTCCACAAAAGTGATAGCTTTGTCGATTGATTTTATCAAACACCTGCACATAGTCCACAGAGGAGAGCAGCACGGTTTGTTTTGGTCGAATACGGGAAGACAAGAAAGGTAATTGCGAAGATCAAAGAGTTGGGGTTTGAAGAGTTTCATTCAAGACATATAAAAATGGCCTTTAAATGTAGACAATGCTAGAAGTGGAAATCCTTCGAAAAAAATAATTAAAATATTGACAGAAATATCCCGATTATCTCCAAAGAAATAATCAAAAATATGACGTTTCAGTCCTTAAAAAGAGAAGGCAAATTTGCAAATGTTCCGTTAGGAATCGTGAGATAACAAAGTGGAGACATTCATATAAAGTTTTCAAACTTTTAACCCCTACTTGCAGTGCCTTTTTAAATGCAATTAGAAAGGCAAATAATTTGAATATAGTTTTGTATACTGATCATAACTCCAATATTGTATATTGAATTGCATTCATTTTAAAATTTTGATTAACTATGTAACATGTATTGCTTATGTTTAACTATGGTTTCTTTACGTTGACAATTTTGTCATTGAATCGTCCTGACATACTGCCTTCGAGATGTTATGTATTAGTTTCTATGGACTAGGGTGAATACCAGACTGGGGATTTATTTTAATTTTCCCACGTTAATCCCCCGTTTCCCATGACCATAATTAATTTATAAGTGGATATGCACATCTCGATGTATGGTCAACATAATACTGATGATTATGTCAAGCAACGCCAAATGTATGTAATTTTAACCCAACAATTCACAGCTTTACAAACAAGAAACAAACAATTCAAGTCCTACTTCAGGTAATTAATAATTAGAAACGCATTAACGAGTTCCGTAAAAGAACAGAAGGAGAGTTTTATCACATGTACATATGGATTTCATTTGACGAATTGAAACACGACACGACACGAGTGTTCGGTTTTAAACATTTATCTGCTTCGGTTGATGCATTTTGGATCGGCGAACAATCGCAGATCCTCATTGATTCGTCAGCTTACATTTATGTCAATTCATCGCCCAATGTTTACCCACTTGTCCCCAATGGAGCCATGGTTTTCACTGAGAGTTTCCTGTTTGCCTATCTTTCCAGGTTCATCTTTTACTAATTGACCAGTAGGGAAGTTTTCCTTATTTTTATCATTCGAATGACTAAATGTCCACGTTGATTTGATAATCATCGATTTTCTTAGTATTTTACTCATACCATCATAGTTTTGTTGCAATTTGTTTCTGTCCTTGAATTGTTTTTCCGGAAAAGGATAGGTATCTAAAATTGATGCATTTCTATTCTCTTATTATTTTATTTCGTATTTCAGAATAAAACATAAATGCATTTAATTATGATTTATAGCAAATTAAGTAATGTTTGACAATTGAAGTATGATTTTGCTAATTAAGAAGAATACTTGGAACGGTAGAGTTCTTGGTAGTACGAACGGAATACATTTTGAATATGAAAAAATATCACTCTTCAATTTAATTCATGCAATATAAATTAATAATTATAGTGCTATATATTTATTTGCATTGAGCATCCTCATTTCCAAGAATATTCTTCCTACCTAACTGATTTCGTTGTATATTGGTTCTACAACATATATATTTTTCAGTATGAGGTATGAGGAGGAATTATTTCCATTTTATGTATACTTAACATTACATTCTTAAGTATTTATTCTATCATTTGTAAACTTGGGAATAGCTTAGTGTTTACAAAACATTCTTTCAAGTTAACAAATACTAATCTGAGGAAGTTTACACTCCACAAATGGAATCATAACTGGATGGACACCATCAGATGTCGTATTGAGTGATGAATACTAAAGGCATGACAAACTTAAGGTGAAGCAAAATCATATACAGTAAGACCTTACGCTGTTTTAGTATTGCGCGATATTATTGGGATTCCCCGAAATCAAAATCGAACGCGGTATTGGGATTCTCAGAAATTGGACATAACTTTGTTGATCCAAATAAATTATCACTTCTGAAGATGGGAAACAAAAGGACCTTTCAACTGATTTTCTAAAAAAATAACTTTAGCCACTATTACGGAAAGGATCAGTTTACAAACAATAATTTAAATTTGATAGAAGTTCAAAGGCAAGACGACGTGTAATTGATGGGATATGTTCCTGTAAACAGCTACTAACTGAAAGATTCAGAAAAATGCAGATGATTTCTTTACAAAGAAAACAAAAGATCTCAAATGAGGAAGAGCCTTCCTCACACAAATCGATATCAGAAATAAATAAGTATATAATTAATGTTATAAGGAATTATTGAACAATAAATGTTACAAAATAAAACAAGAAGCTGATAAATTGTCTTATTTTATTTTCTGTTTTACTTATCCCCATTATTTACATACTAAGACAACCTTGTTTAACGCTGTTTCGTTTAGCGCTCAAACTTATTGGAACGTATCCCCCGCGTTAAGTGGGGTCTTACTGTATTCTTGATTGTGAATGACGGAAACTATACAACAGTTTATTCATCGGCTGAGTAGGTGATGTAAATGTATTTATGTATTATTCCGAAGTATCATAAAATATTGTACGAGAAGGGAAGAGAAATTGTTTCTGAATTGTGCATAGGTACTGTACAGTTTCCTCAAATACCCATAATAATTCATATATTTTGATATGCTATTATGTCTGCTACGTATTGGTTATTCTTAAGTGCAGCATAACAGAATCTTCAGGACTTCTTTATTCAACTACTTTCATACACGGACTTTACTAGTATACATTATTCTCATTCGTATTTACAAATGTTCGCATATACGCTTATCTCGTCGTCATCACAATCTTAAGTAACCGATTACATTTTCAAATGAAAAAAATCAGGAAAAGGGATGAAATAAATTGGCTGTGAAGGATAATTACTTTTATCTTTTAAGTAGTCTTACTTATTTAATTAATATTTATCAATCAATCACATTTATTAGTTAATTTAATTTATAAAAAATTAAAGGGGATCATTTAGGAATCTTCGAGCAACCGAAGAATTTGATGTTCAAGCAACTTCCTTATACTTCATTACGATTCATAATTTCCTTTTGGATTTAATTTCGATGATATACTTGTACCCATTTTCAGTGACCTTTTAGTGATTTAGATGATTTTAGTGATGCATCTCATACTTAATTTTTTAACTAAATTTATTTTTCTTCGCTGGAGTTAAAAAAGTTATATGACACTCAAAATAGACCTGAATTTGCCCCAAAAATTACCTCCAATACCAAGAAAGTTCTTCTTCGTATTACAGAGAGGTTTAAATTCCTCGGAACAGTGCATAAGACTCTCATAAATATGAAAGCATGAACGAAAAACTATTTCCTTGATTAAACTTTAAACGTTGCATTATAAATTTTACTTTCGGAAATAGGTTTCTGATCTTGGTGAAATATAATAGCGAGTCTTTCACGATCTTAGTCACGGTGACTGTGCTTCAGCAGCTTTATTCCGGTAAAAAAGGTCTGTAAATAACGGTCTCCACGGCTACCTTCGTTCATCCGGCCTTTTATTCGTGAACGCCCTCGCGACTTTCAGAGGCAATAAAGAAATCGACTTTATTTCTCGGTACAAGAGAAAAAACAAACGCGAGGGAGGATGGAAATTTATTCAGAGAGAGGGCCGAAAAAGTAGCATCGCTGAGGGTGAAAATGCTTTAAAGACTATAATAATATCTCTTAATTAGTTACTTTTTGAGTTTCTGCTGTAATATATACCACGCACTGTTGCCTGAACACTTTTCTTTCGTTTAAGGATAATTAGCGAATGTGCATTATATATATTATGCATATTAGAATTATTATTATTATTATTACGGGTAAATTACCGGATTTTTAACGGCAAACATTCGATTCAATATCAGAATAATTTTTTTGTTATGTGTGACAGTTATATATATTATATATATACCTGCTAACGTCAAACAGATATTTTCACTTCGATCAATTTATTTATACCCTTCGGAAGGTTATTTTACATTGCGTAGCCTTTTCCTGTGTAATAAGATTAAATTATAATATGTAACAATTATAATATGTAACAACAACGACGATGACAATAATAACGTTAACAACAATGGCAATAATAATAATAACAATAACGACGACGACTTTAATAATAATAATAACGAAACGACATTATTGAGAGGCGAAATTGAGACTTCTTAGTCTCTTCTTGCATCCAACCCTTTTTTTTGTATTTTTTGGAACAGAAAATAGGTACGGAATTACTAAAGGGTTTCAGTTTCAGTTCGGGTTCAAGAACATTAATATTTCGGTTCTGCATCAGTTTTCAAGTTGTCAGAAATAACGATCTTTACGGTTTACAGTTCGGGTCCGGTCTGATTCCCTGCTTGTAGCTAATTATTAAAGCTTATATATTAATACCTGACCTCATACATTGATTAATTCTATGACACATCCAGTTTGATTCCATCGGGTAATTAATTTCAACCTTATTTAAAGTTACGTGTAGTGAAAACCTTTCCGAGTGATATATAATACTCGGAACGGAAAGAACCTGTTCAGTGGTGGCTGATGGAGGAAAACCGGAACTCGGCCTTTCGGGCGCAGCGACTATCCTTCGTTTTCATTGTATGGCAGTAAAAACCGACACCGAGATAAAATCGAGACCGAGATAAAACCGACACCGAGATAAACATCCTGACTCAATATCTGTGTTAATTTCCATGGATTTTAAAACGATAATGTACTAATCTTCGATCTATTTATTACGAAGATATTCGTACTAGTGCGGATAGTTCCGTGGCGGAAAATGGAGATAATTTCATTGATGTGGTCGAATAAATGTTTTTTACTAACGGATCCAGGTTGAGAAGTTTCAAATATCATTGCAAACACAAAATGAGATCGTCTCTCTTGCCTATAGGTAGTCGAAGATTTCATTTAATAAGTGATCAGTTTCTCCGATGTTTTCTCTTATCAATGTAAGAAATTTTCTAAGATTTAAAGAGGAATTATTCCTCGAGGTCTGAGTGACTACTTTACCAGTAGCTAAGTCGTCTAGTCAGCGTAGTCATTAAGGCATTTGCCGTTTATTATTTCACACTTGGAGATGGAAAGTTTCATACCTAATCAATGTTAACGCGTAACATATCAATACATGAGTCACAAATCATAATACGTATTGATTCCAATTGCTTTTATATGTCTTTAATCAGTGTTCTTGATTATTGTGTAATGTGCGTATTTCTTTATGTAATGTTTACTTCCTTGTATAAACTTTTTGTGAACACACTTATTCAGTTATATACGTATATGAATGCATGGATATTTTATTATTCTTATGCTGTTGCCTTCGCTACAGGGCATAATAAACAATATTACTATTCTAGTCTCAAATGTATGATTCTTATTTTACAATTAGAGAATCCAAACACCTGATTGCAAAAAAATGAAGTCTAGGTTGTATGATTGAAATATACTCGTAATTCGATTGATTTTGATTACCTTCAGTGTCAATATTTGACAGCAATTTAGGGTTATCTAAAGGCCTCCTACAAGAGAGGTAAAAATATCTAACATTTTCAATGATCAAAACTAACTAAGATTTGCCTGTTAGAGTTACTTTCTGAAATGGAATCTAAAAATCTCAATGCTATATTTTCTTAAAATCTGAAAGAAGTTTTACCAGTTTAGGGTTAGGGAGAGGAAATCTTTTACGAGTGTTTAAACTAAGCAGAAGGAAGTTTTTAGAAATCGATTAAATCAAACCTCCAAATAAATCTCAGTTCCGATGCTAGTTTAATAGATTTAATTCAACACTCATCCTGGAATTTTCATTGAAAAAATCCGTGGAAAATGAGGATAAACTCGAGAAATAACAAAGTCATTTAGACGTGTCCAGAGAAAGACCTTTGCGACGAAGGTGACGTCATAAGCCATAGACTAGACGGAAAGGCCGTTAAGGGCTTAAAATAAACGAAAATAAACTTCATTTGGAGAGCTTCGAGCGATGCGTCCATACTTAGGGAAAGGGACCGAGGATGGAAGGTTTAGTGTTACGAGAGAGTTACGGCTCGTAGGCGATAAAAACATACTAAGGGAACATTACGATAGATTCGGTGTTTTGTCTCGCCACTCTCCCCTTTCGCTCCTTTTTCCTTCCCTTTACAACTATCTCATTATGTCTTTGTAACCGTATTTCTCGCCCTATTTCCCTCGTTCTCCCTCTCTTGATTAACACAGAAGCACTCCAGGTTCGCGCAGGGGTCACTGCGGAGCTAAAAAACCTTTTTAAGCTTGACAAACGAGGAGTTGAAAATAGTGAGCGAGTAAAAAAGAGTTGGTTCCACCAAAACACCATGGTGGGCGTATTTGGTAGTGTATATATAAAGATACCGTGTGCGTATTTGCCAACGGTTGGAGGTATACAGGGAGAGGTGCTTAAGCTTTGAATTGTTACCTAGCGACCCCCGAGAGCTCTTTCTCCTCAACATTTTACTCTCCAAGTCAACGCTCTCGGGCCGCAGTGTCTCCCACTGCCTTTTGATGCGAGAGCTGGACGTTTCCCCAAGTGTCCCTCTTCCATTTTCTCATTCCCTTTTTTTCCTATCTCAGGCGGGTAGGTTTGCTGCCGATCCCCTCGGATACATAGGTGGGAGAAGTTTAGTGTTAGGATATCCCGTCCACATCCGTTTGTATATCTCTTAATGGCATTCCGGGACGTTTCGTCCTACGCGGACAACCATTAAGTTTTAAGTGAGATTTAACGATGGTGTCGTGACACATTGGGCGAAGTTCGATTCCGCGTGTGTTTTATGCGAAACGGGGTGCTCAAAGCTCAGATTTAGAAGGGAAAGTTTTTAGATCCAGATTTAGGTGGTTTTTCGTGCAGTTCGTGATAGGTTCTGGGCCTCTACTTGCCTTCCCAAGAAAGCGTAGCTCACAGATCCGTATGCAAGCGATTTTACGAGGGTTTAGAAACCCATCCAAATTATTTATCGTCAGAAATACATCACGAGACCTCAATAGCTCGCTAGAGATATTTCTTGGACAGTTAATATAGAGGGTATTTGCTCACTTTTCAATGCTTGCTCAAGGCAGAGGCGTAGCCCAACTGTAAAAGGAAACATGCAAGAGGATGGCCGCAATTATTCCATACAAACACCGCTGGAGATTCGCAAGGTATAGATACATGTTAATTTAAATCAGTTTATATTTTCTTAAGATTTTGGGCGGTAGTATTACTGACCCTGGATTGTGGATAATGCAGTGTTATATTCATAGCTCTAAGGGCTGCGTCCTGGCTACGTCCCTGACTGGAGGGTAAGAAATAACGTTAAGAAGGCTCTGTTTCATTTTCTTCGGTATCTGTATCTACAATTGTAACCTTAATGCAGCCTTTCAGCGTGTGGCAGGTGTTGAAATGCACATTTACTCTACTTTCATAGTTCATTGGTTTCTCGTATTGCTCGCGGAAAAAATCAATTCTTAAAACAACTATTTCTATCATTTATCTCTCTGTTTTTTTCCCTCTCAGTAACAGGGGTCACAAAATCCGAAAACCACCAAAAACGGTATTCTAACCACCACAACCATTCTGGTATCTCAGTATTAGAACGGCTGTAATAGGGAGGAACCAAAATATCGGTTACATATTCTAAGAGTGTTCTTTCTTTTAACTTATCGAGTAAATATCACAAATTAAGTGAATAATTTAAAGTAAATCTTGCATATTAAGCGAATCTCGAATATTAAGTAAATGTCACATCAAATCACGATTCTCTTTCGAATTTTTCAGAATGCGAAGTTTCCTACTTTCATTCAGCGCTCGCATTCTAATAATAAATGAACGGTGTGTATACAAATGTAGTGTTTATCTAATGAACCATTCAATTTAACTTTTCACTATCGTGGAGCGATCGATTGTCCGATGATCAATTGTCCTGAGAGCTATCGTTCATCGATCAGTTGTACAACGGGTTATTTTCTCGTGATAATTTATCCGGCTATCATTTTTCCGGTGAGGGATTGTTCGGTGAGTAATGATCGGGCGACTCATTATCTGGGCACGAGTCATAAGTTTTTATAAAAGCTCGGGCTCCGTTAAGCACGTTCCCTCTTTAGCGAGACTTCTGATTAAATTCAGCCTTAATGAGTTCTGGAGAGTTTTCTCGTTACCTCGGGGGCAATCGGCATATTGTGTCGCTGAGTTGTTTTGTTCTTCTCGAAGGCCATTGGAGTGAGAATTGTCAATTTCTCAATGGAGAAAGAGCGAGAGCGGAGTTAAGCGACGGATTCATACATTCTCGCTGATTTCAGAGCAGCGTATCGGGAGAAAGAGATACCCGTTACGATTATGAAACCATCTCGAAGTCAAAACATTTGTCGACTGTTTCTCTCATCTTCAGAAGGTAGTGCAAGTTGCCCTTCGTGTTGGTATCGTTGGTCTTGTACCCTCGTCACCAACACTTTCCTCTCGAGATGGAATTTCAATTGGAAAGTGCGACATTTGTGTTTTTCAAATCGCGATACAGTGGTTTGAAAGTTGCATTTATATATACTTAACCCTCGATTGCGTAGAATTGTCAAGGGCACAAGCTGATCTGTATTTTTAGTATATTTTTGACTAATTTTCATTATTTCAATACATCATCTTTATTCTATATTTTCTTACTCCTTTTATTATTCTGTTCAATTTTATTTTATCGCATACGTCTTATAATTTTATAATAACCTTTTATTATTACTTTTTTTAAATAATCTTTATTTTCAAATTTCAAATCCAGCATCTGTTCTCTAAATTATTTGTAAGAATCATGCATTTTTTGTATATTTTTTTTCCGGTGTGTTTGTGACATTTTTCTTTTATTTATTTTCTCCACTCCTCCTAAATTTTAATGTCCACTGTCGATAGGTTTCGTAGATTTTTCACGCCCCCATTCAAGTGGGTATTTTCCTGCTGGGTTTCAATTTTTTCCCAAGTTCTGGCTTTGGTTTTTAATCCCACGTAATAGTTTCTTCTTTTATTGCTTTTCTTAGGTTCAACTCCCAATACGTCTTTCATCCTATCTGTAACGAATAAGGGGTTAGATGCAAGAAGAGACTTATAAGTCTCAATCTCGCCCTTCAATAAAGGCGAATTATCATTGTTATTATAAGTGGATATTTCAAACCGGCTCGAAACGCCTATGGAAGCCTTGGCTTCCCAAAACAGAGTTATTCTTAGAGATCGATAACTTTTCCGTGCGCGAGAGTGCGCGAGAGAGCGGGCGCGTGTGTTTGATGTTTTCCCCAAACAGCATGACAGCATGTCTCAATTCAATCAAACTTTGTTTGGGCTCTCGGGATGAACAGATCTCACTTTGTGGTAAACGTCTGGAAAATGACAGATAATCACACGGAAAATCAAGGATAATTTTTTCGGCGATTGTACTTATCTCGAAAAAGAAAAGCAATGTGGAACCTTCAACCATTTTTGAGATTAAAGAAGTCGAAAAGATTTTGGGAATCGCAGTGTGAGCCAATCTTCCAAAGAAAGCAGGAATCAAGCCTATAATGAAATGTAATCTAGCTGTGGGGAATTCTATCACTGGTGCTATTTTCTTCCACCTACTGATGATATTATAACATGGATCAATCTCATTTTACCGTAGTGTAAGATTGTGGAATCGAACCAGCCCATGCACTATATGATGTTATTTTTCGTTTTCCTTCTATATAAATATTATTCTTACTTCTGAAAAAGTCTTCAAACATACAACCTTTTGGAAAAGTAATATATATATTTAATAATGATCTTTTCCTATTTATTTCTTATGAAAATTATTTTTGTTGTTGTTTGTCTATGCAATAATGTTTATGTAACATTTTGCTTTCTTTTCAGATGTGATTTAACCTGCATTTTCGTTAAAAGTTATTTAAATTGTCAATAGGTTTCGCAGGTTTTTCAATCCTGCTTTTTGTGCGTGTATTCCTGCTGTGGTATAATTTTTCTGAATACAAACGAAAGTTTTAAAAACCCACAATTTAGTTTTCTTCTGTGCACTTTTATCAAGCTATCTCTTTTAAATTTCATATTTGAAGTGATAGATGTAAAAAAAGACTAGATAGCTTCAATCTCGCAGGAATTAAGTCGCAATTATTTCGTAGATTGAAATTTTATTATTATTATTAATACCTTATATATGGTAATCAGTTATCAACATATTTTATTAAGATATAACATTCCATTTTGTTCTTGCGAGTGCGAGTAACACATCTTTGAATATTTATAACATGAAATCGGGATTCATTTACATTATTTCATGGGATTTCTTACACATTTTCAAATTATTTGTTTCCTTGTAGCTTTTGTTTCATACATTAGAGACCTGCTCGCACAAGGTTTATAGGTTTTGAAACAAATTTCGTACCGAGAGTCAAAAGAATTTTTGCAGCACCTTTCATATAGGCCTTTGTATATGGGGTACTGCTCATTAGTATTCATCTGTGAATTTTCTTTATTACTTTCCTCACGCACGAGGAAGTTTTTCTGTCTCAGTCCCACTTGAGTCTAATTTTAAGCGGTACTCAAGTAATTGCAATTAAATAACTTCACATATTGTTTCCTAAACAAGGGTTTTTTAACTCCTCAAAAATGACGCATCCAATAAGTAAGTCTGTGAAAAATCGATCCTACGTGTGCGTTTGATTAAAATTAAGATTGATTCGAGTTCCATGAGCCCTTGATTAACATTTCAGATGGCAATGCCGAAGATTTCAAACGTATAAAATATCGATTATAAAGAGCTCTCGTTGACGCAATAGCTTCTGAATGTGAAAATAATCGGCGGAATATCCTGCGACGTGTTTTCTGCAGCGATATTAGGCCAAAGGCTGAACGGTTGCTACAGGAAGCTCCGGGAATGGAGTGGGGGACTTGGAAAGATGAGGAATGAGATTTTCCGAATAAAAAGTCTGATAAGACCGGTACTAGAATCCGGCTCAGCCCTTTTCCGGTGACTGCTCTAGTCATTGACTTATCTCGCCAGAACATTTATACCTGAAATTTGGGAGACTTTGTGAACAAGGACGTTGCTGATATATTCCGGAAAGATAGCTCAATAGCTAGAGCAATCGCCTAGAAAGCGGGAATCCCTGGTTCGAGTCCCGGTGGGGGCGGATTTGTAATTAGGCGCAATATGCACTAGCTGAGGGCCTCATCTATTTTGGGGCCTCAATGAAACCGTTCTAACAAACTCTCAGCAACATTTTTCTGATTTTCGCTTCAAAGAATAATTTTATGTTTGTTGTCTACATATTACAATTTTAGGATATATTTCATTGTAAAGTCTACAATCACTATTTGCAATTTATAGAGAAACTATGTATTGTAATTCAAAACTTGTTAATTTACTCTTTCTATAGTGAAGCGACTGAGATGTATATTTGAGTATTTTACGAAAAAATCGAATTTTTCTCTCATTGGTCTTTCCTCGTTGGTCTTTCTTCTCTTTGGACTCAATCTGGTATCTGCGCCTAGGGCCTCTGATGGCCCCAGGCCGTTTGTTTGAACTTTCTTTACTTCTGTGAGTGGAAAATGTCAATGTAACTGTTGCATACTGATCTTAGGAATAACTTTATCATAGTAATCCATACTGACCAGAATTAATGCCGTAAGTCAGCATTTCTTCTAACTCACTAGCTCTCATTTGATCAAAATCTTGAGCTAGATCATAAGTGGGGAATCTGCGGCCTTCAGGACACACGCGGCCCTTTTGAGCGTTCAACGCGACCTCTTTATATCTACCTAAGCGAACGCCCATACTTAAATTTATTTCTTTCCCAATCTGGCTAGTGACTCCAAGTGTAAATAAAATGGAAAGCGTTCTCTTTTATTTCACTTAGCCAATTAACTCGTATTCTAAGTAAGAATTTCGGTGCTGTATTGTATTAATGTAGGAAACAGACAATTAAAGATCGATTAAATGGTTTCTCATACGTTCTGATGGTACAAAAATGCAGCCTTTTGGAGAATAAAGGTTCTCCAACTTATTAAACTTAGAATTAGACTAAATTTAATGAAAAATATATTTTTGTTTCTGTGACAAAACTCAAATGAGAAGTATTTCATCCTTCAATATACCGTAGCAGGAACAGACATCGCTTAGCTGATTTTGCCTATAAATTCAATTAAATATCTGTCAAACGTTTCGTAACTAGTAATTCTACATTTTCTGAAAATTATCAAATAATTCTGGAGGATTAAATACCGGAGGTATCTAATGTCTGCGTAAAAAAAGATAGACGGTGCGGTAAGAGTTTCCTTCATAGTTATGGATGAGGAGTGCGTCTTAAGAAAGCGTTCTCCCATATTAATACCCAAGGCGTGTCTCACTCTACTACATTTTAGTGCGCTTGATACGGTGGTTTAAGTAAGCATTTGTAAACAAGGAGAGAGAAGTTTTCCCAGGAGGTGATATGAAAACGCGCGCGCTCTTGTTATTCCTTTTTACCTTCCAAGGCGTCTCCGACTTTATTTTTCTTTCCTCCATCGCCTAAGGCTCTCGCTACCACTTTAAAGAAACGTGCTGTGGGTCTATCCGGACGCAATTCCCGGATTATCGGTTTTTTATTAATCCTTTAAGTGACGAAAAGGTGTGCGTTTGCGTGATAGTGCTTCCAAGCCACTAATTCTTACTGTGTTAGTTAAGAGTACTACTTCACTGAGTACCACGGTTAGTCGCGTACATGGATACGTTTATTTATTTGAAATTTTTTAATGCTCTGGGAAACTCCCATCAAGCAAGGCAAAAAAAAACAAGTAATGTAAAATTACAAAAATATATGGAAATACAAAAAACAATCAAGACAGAAATAAAAAGAATACAGAAAATCAAAAGAATGCATATACAATCAAATGAGAATTATAACCTGACTCGGATATAGTGTCTCTGCTGTGTTGACAATAATAACAATAATAAACTTTATCACGAAAAAATGCTCTCTTACATCCTAAAGGCAATAGAAAGAGGAGAAAAATGAGACTTAAAAGAGAAAATGGATAATAGAGGTTGAAATACCTGTTGTCAAGCTCCACAAACTTTTTTGAAGCTTGAACATAGTTATTTCAACCATTATTGTTATAGTGTTTCACTTACTAACTTAATACTTATATACTTAACCATAAATCTCACGAGGAAATAGTTAGATTAAAAAATCCACAATATTAAGTACGTTTGCATAATAAAACAAACTAAAGACAATGATAAAAAAAATCTCAGTTGTTAATAATTCAGATATATAATAGAAAAAGTAAAGTCAAAATTATTCCAACATGTTTATATTTGAACCACACAATGGTGGTTATTCTTCTCAATGAATCATAAGAAATCACATTCAGCATACATTTAACTGTTGCAGTCTACCAGAACAAGACTAAATTGCCTACTTATTACAAGTTTATTATAAGGACGAGGGGAAGGTAATTAACAAAGCTCGGAAAGCCACACAGCTGTAATCCCAGAAAGAACAGATATGTTAAATGTCGACATGACTGGGACTCGAACCCAGATCCCCCACCTTCCGGGCAGGTGTTCGAGCCACTAAACTACCGCACCGCGCAGGCATTATAATTTATCGGTTCGAGTTTTCGAAACGACCTGTCGAGTCGCAATCTTGTCGATATTTTTAACATCTGTTCCTCCTTAAGTTTATTCTATACTTATAGTGTATATTACCTTTTGTAAATGACTTAAACCCTTTTCCATATCAGAGAAATAACCTCCAAGTAATATTTCTGTGTTTTTCACCATTTTAAGAGCGTACTTTCTCCCAAAGTTTCCGATGCGTTAACCTTGGTCTCTCGTGAAATTTGTCCTTGAGATTTTACGTACAGCTTTGTTCCAATATGCTCCGCAACCAGAATTGGACAGTTTTCAATATTTTGCCTTAAACAGAGGAAAACGGGTAAGGGTGACTTTGCGCTAGATGGTGCGTACCCAGGAAAAATCCTAAGGAAGAATGGACTTGAAAAAAGTCTGACGGGACCGGGAATCGAACCCAGGTCTTCCAATCGGTTCTGCCGGTCAAGTGCTCTGTCCGTTGAGCTATCCCGGCAGAACAATTCTTATTATAGTCTTTTGCCTTAAAATTGAATGGTTATTCGGCCTAATATTTATTTCCCAGTGCCTCCACCATCATCCTCATATTGAACAATTACATCAGTAGGTTTAAACAGTAGCAAAGTGCCCCCACCATCATCCTCATACAATTGATCCAAATACCACCAAAATCCTACAACAATGGACAATTACATCAGTAGGTTTAACAGTAACAATGGACGGACACGCTCAACCATTACCTAATCGGAATAACCCGATTGGCCGGAATTCGAACCCGGGACGTTGGAGTGCTATCACGCTGTTGAATGGTTGAACCGGGGAATATTTGCCAATTAAAGCCTATTATAATGATTCTATGACTATGCGAGCGTGCATTGGGTTGAGCGGCTTCCTTTAAAGCACACAAAGAGGGCGAACTCTTAAAGGGGAGTTAGAATGATTGTGCGATATGTGAATGACCTCCATTACTGTTTCTCATCAAAACAAAAACAGCGAGCGTTAGAAGGGTTAAAGGAACGGGAAGTGCGACTTGTGCGTGGGGGGGGGTCAGACCCACTCTCTTTAAGGATATTTTACCCCACCTCCTAATGAATTTATAAACTTTTCTTATCTTTTCGTATAATTCTCAATGATGGGGAAAATAACCTTTTAAGGTACATTAAAAATAATAACCAATACAAGTTTATCGATCAAAGACATAATTTTGTCACTTTTCGGTTATAATTTCGTCGATTATAGCGCATATTTGGGTAAACTTAGACTTCTCGAACATGTTGTAATTATACCAGGTTTGTATCGGCTCCCGGATAGCCAAGTGGGCAACGCGTTCGACTTCAATGAAAGATGTCCCGGGTTCGATCCCCGGTGGGGGCCTATGTGAAAAAATGACCTTAGCTGTCGAAGCACTTTTAACAATTCTAATACTATACTAATAAGGTTTGTATCAAATGTTGCTTTGCTATATTCATTTGTTAAGTTATATATTACTGGGTTTTTAAGCATTAATTTTCTCGTCTAATTTTAGATTCGTATTATTAAGGCTCTTTTTAAAAGTAGAATTTGATGTTGTTAGCTTGGATTACTAATTTTTCCCTTCATTAATACTGTGATATCTTCACAGCGTGGGAAGTGATATCCCTAAAAACCGTGTTAAGAAAAGAAACGGGAAAGAAAGTTACCGCCAAATAACCCGAATCGCAATATATATAATATACTGTTTATAAATTGTACTATGTAATTTTTATTATTAATGTGGTTACCATATAGACTTCATAACAATACAGCAAGTAAAAATAACTTTTTATCCCACTTAAATCGTTCGCTATAGGATATTAGTAGAATTATTTCAAAGACCAATAATGATAACCTAAATATTTACCATGGGAGCCTTCAAATTTTCATGTAATCAATTAACAAATGCACTTTATCTGGTCTAACTAAGGAGATAATGGCAACCTTTCTCCAGAAGAGTGCTATCTTTGTCGAAATAAGAAAATTAAGTCCCTATTTAATGCCGAAACATAACCTATGTTATTGATACTGCCAATGTAAGATGTCAATTGTGCTTAATTTTTTCTATTGACTTAATTTTTCAACTTAATTTTTTCTAATGACGAAAAAAAAATTTTTTTCACTCTTTTATACACTTACGATATTTCAAAGTAAGAATAGACAACAAAGACTTTTTAAAGCTGTTTGTTTGAATGAAAATTTTGTCTGATTGGGACAAGTTTGACTTAAATTTCAGAATTACAAAATAACATACAAAGAAGGAATCTGCGAGTCTTCTTTTAGAACCAGAAATTGCTTCACAGCTTAAATTTTAGTGGGTTTTCGGATTTGGGAGAATACTAGATAAAAACGATAATCGGCAGAAGATGAACATATTTATACTGATCGCTTTGTCTTTTAAGTAGTCGTTTGACTGTGAAAATAGTTGCTGAGGCAGTTGGATTCAGTAGCAGATTTTGTCATAAAAATGTAAACGAAAACCTTGACATGAGAAAAGAAGAGCTGGATGTCTTTCCACAGCACGATCCAAAATCACTCTCTCCTGCTTGTCAGCCAGCTTTGTGTCGCTGAAGAAATTCATTTCGTAATTCCCAACTTTCGTATTTTTTTAGAATCATCTTTGTTAGCCTTTTCCTGCTTGAGAAGTCGAGCACCCTTCTGAAAAAGACATTTTTATCAGAGACAAGGTTTATCAGAAATTACAGACTCCTACGCGTCATCTTTCAAAGCAAGCTTTATGAAACACGTTAAAAGTGATAAGGAAGAGTGATGCGTTGCATTTCGAGTAGTAAAAAGCTCTTTGGGGGAAATTTGTTCAATGTTGTAACTATTTAATTAAGGTTTGCAATGTGAAATTACAGTTCTCTATGGCCAGCCTACGTACTTGAGCCGAACGAAGACAAGCTAAGTAAATCTCAGTGGAGTTAACTTAGGCTTTAACGAGTATTTTTATATGTATATATTTGTGTATTAACTAGTAAGTATTTAGTGATGAAAAAATTTGTTCTTTAAAAGTAGCTTTAGTTTATGATTCTGATAAGGCATATTATCAACGTGAAACGAAAATCATATTGTTTAATTTAGCAACATTGAGCCAATGCGTATACTATATGCAATTTGGTGTTTTATGAAAAACAGACCGCTTTTGTTGAATGGATATCGATTTATTCTTAAGACAAAAATACTATAGAGATTCTGTTAAAATGTTATGCTATATTAATTCGACTTACCTCTTTAATGATATGTTGCCACTGATTCTTTTTCAATAAAAATTTCAAGCGTTGTTTTACCAGAGGAAGAGCAATATTGTGGTACATTTTCTGTGACATTAAATATTCCTGTATAACACATATTTGTGCTTGATTTAATATCGAATTTCCTCTACGTTTCTAGCAAAATCTTTTCAATCAAGGTTTCAATGGAGGAATCACATAGCTGATTCCAGTTTCCAATACGATTTTTGAGATGAAAATCCACGGTGTAATATGAAGTTGAAACGTTAACACATGCTTTTACTATATGAAGAAATTATATTTTTTTAATCTGAAATACGGTGTATAGAGTGAACATGTAGTCAGTTTTTGAAAAATTCACAAAACAAAATAACTCAATTATAGAAACTGGAACCAAATGTACAGAGTATCTTCTATAAGTTCAATACTAAAAAACGTTAGCTAAGAAGCGGTTTATTGTTCATATAAATTTTAAGCGAAAAGTAGTTCTGAGAGAAAAAGATCAATTGATTGATAACAGTTTATAAGCAAGACTTATTCAGCCCAAATAATTTAGATTTAATTAGCTCGAGAGCAAAAACTGGCTTCTTAGTTATCCAATTGAATACTTCTTTTTAATTCAATTGAAATACCTTAGCTATTAACAGGTAGTAAAGTACATTTCGAATCCTATAAAATCATATGCTGCATTCTATTTAGAGAGGGGTTCCTTTTAATTGTACGATATACTATGTAGATTAAATTGTACAAGGTTCAATGGAATTTCGTCCTTTTTTGTCATTTCCTGTAGTAAAATTTAACTATTCCGATCAAATCGTCCTCCTTTTCGACTCACTCTCTTTGTCTGTAATGCAAAAACCGTTTTGTTACGATAATTCTGTGATTTATTTATAGCATCGAATTCAATTTCGTGAGATCTCTGCAAGAAGTCTACGAAATAAACCTTACGAAAATTTATTTACGTTGTCACTTACCCATTCAATGTATTCTACATAATCATTTTTGTAAACCGTTGAATCCTTTTATAAAAATCAGATTAATTCTAAGAAATAGCTTATTTTTAAATGTCGACCTCATCACATTTTATGTGTTATGCATGAGTTAACCATTATGACTGAGAGCAACGTATTTAAGGAATTTATTAACTAATCTAGTTTCAGGATGTGTGATCAATAGTTCAATAATAGCAACTAATAATTCTACTCTCAAGTATTTCATTACTTTCCGTGTTTTTGAAATTTCATGCCATGCGACGAAAAAGAATTGTTAGTTTCAGTTAAATTATCTGTTATCCGTTAGAAGTAGGTAAACATCGTCACGTCCTCGTGAGCTTATAATATTTCATATTCGCGGAAGTTATGGGAGGATTTCGTTTTTACTTCTGCAACGTTAAATACCCCATAAATCCCATTTGTTTCCGGATCGTGACAATGCAGCCAAACTAAAACACTCCATGCATTTATACGTTCACTGAGGAGAGGGAGATATTTGTGAGCTGTATTTAAAATTCCTGAATACTTAATGTATTCAGGAATTAATTAGTTATTTCCACTGGCTTTCCCTCGCTGTTTGCTCGCTAAAATTATTTCAAAGAATTTTTAAATTGAATTTACTCTAATTTGGTTTGCTAGAGACAGCTGAATTAGTCTGCAGGTTTAAATGCACCAATTGAAAATTTTCGAGGGATTACCTCTGGAAATTCCAGGTGTTCAAGATCGTTAAATTGTCTTTAATAATCGAGTTATCTGATTCGTGAACTGCCTTTTCCCCGATGGTGTGTTATTGAGGAATTGGGACTCGTATGCGCTCATTATTTTAATGTGTGCGATAGGAAAAATCTCCGAGGGTTGAATTTTTTGAACAGAGCTCTTAAACTTCTCTGGAATAATTTTCGATGGTTCTGAATATTAAAATTAAAGCAAAGAGTTATCATGATAATACTGTTATTATTACGTAATAAACAACGGATTTTGGTTTTGGTTCGGGTTACAAAATTTTAGTTTTTTTTGCCGGTTCGATTCGGTTTTCACATCGGCGAAAATAATGTTTTTTTCTCTTTTCAGTTCGGTTTCGGTTCTAGGACCTGCAGCAGATGGACGTGCTAAGTGAAGCATTTAAATGAACTCATTGTGCAATGTAAAATAGATTACATATATTTGTTATCCGATGCCCTACCAAACATCTATTTGTTGAAAAATTACAGGAGAGGCTTAACAGTAATAATAGACGAGCACACATGGTCGTTCGCTAATCAGAAAAATCCTATTAACCGGGACCCGAACCTGGGACCATCAGATCGGAGCGCTAGCATAATCTCTCCATCACCGTATCCACGGATGACGAGAGCTAATGGAAAAGCAAGAGAGACCTAATTGTTAATGCCCAGAAAATCAATGGACATAGACCTCAGGGACGGCTGTATGACCAATGTTAAAGGATTGTTTCATTTCATTTTTCTGCATAATATTATTGGTCTAGAGAAGCAGCCATTTTGAAAGAAAATATTTTGTATCGTACATTTTTATTACAATATTTATGCGACATGATATTTTAATTACTATATTCTGTATTAAAAAGAAATTTTGTTGAAACGTTTGTTTAGAAAATATCATTATCCATTTGATCAATTGTTATTTTATGATTCCAAAGACAATGGTTTAAAAATAAAATTAAATGTTTATCTTATGGAGTAGGATGGGAAAAATTCCTCTGAGCGTAGAATAGCATTACCAACAGTGATTCCGACCGCCATTTGAATTCGTGAGATGAAGCTTAGGATTCTCTCTACGGATTTAAGAGTAGCGTTATCATTCGGATTCTTATGCTTTACATAATATACTATTATAATACTTTACATAACTTAATACTTTACATAATATACTAATAATAGAATACAGAATATACACAAAGATTGGCCGCTATCTAATACAAACGGAATCCAAGAAATTTTCATAAAAGACTTAAATAAATTCCTTCTCCAGGTATGCATGGTCGGAATAAAATTTCTCGGTACGGAGTTGAAGAGCGGATTCATGATTGTAGCAAATGTATAAGAAAAACTGCGTCGCAGAATTCTGTAGCAATTTCAGCATTACAAAGCTACTTCCATTTAGTTTGTAATTCTTGCTTTTGTTCTCCATGAAATATTCATGACTTTTGCAAATACATTCCACGTGAATTATTGCACTTACAAAAATAGGTTTACGAATCAGAAGTCAATGACCGTATTAAATAAACTTCCTTTTCCATTTTCTTAAGGATTAAGTTGACTCCGGGAGATAAACTTTTTATTTTTGTGATATTTACTGTACTGTTCAATGTTTTTATGTGATAGTAATTTTGCGGCTTCCATATTTTTAGTGGAAATTATCTGCGGGGTATGCGCGGAGGCTAATATCCTTTTTATCTGCTCATTATTTTTTTTTCAAAATATGAGAAAATATGCTAGATCTGTTCCTATTAAGTTCTGGTTAAATGGGATTTATTTCTGTAATCTTCATTTGTATGAACCTTGGATCAACGTACACGGTTGTATTAAGATCTGAAGTTGTGAAACTGGTTATATCTTAAATTATGCTTTGAAAATTACCGAGTTTTCTCATTCCGTTATCGCATTCAATTTTAACTACATACTTCCATCATAATTTTGATGTATTTTTTTCTTCGGATCAAGGTTTTTCAGGTTCATATTCAGTAATGTTCCTTAATATCAAATGCCTTATTGTACGTACGTTTTGGAATCTCGGTGTCTCAGCGATATTGTTCTGCACCTTTATTTGCGTCTCAGGGCCATTTCATACTCCGCCTTAACAAGCTCCTTTTTATTCTTCTTTGCGTTTAATCGAGGTATATGTTTTGCAAGCCCTAAAGGGATCTTTCATTTATTCGATTGTAAACGTACAATTTAAATGTGAATAAAGTCTAGCGATTCGTTAGAAATATTCATGTATGGCTAACTTTCTTGATTGCTTCCTTTAAATTGATTTTGTTGATTGATCATCCTTGATTAATCTTTTATTAATACCCCGAAAGCCTCCTTCCGGCGTGTGACAGGGGATGTTAACACCAAGCGTTTGAGTTACCTCTATAACATGAAGTTCGCAAAAAGAATGAGAAACCTAAAACAACTTGTCCTCGTATCTATTTTACGCTCATTTTTAGATGGGCCTTTGAATCTTCCGCTGATGTTTCTCGATCTGCTTCTTTCATATGCTCTTTGTGGATCAATAATTTACTGAACAATTTTTCATGATCTTTTCTTTACTCAAGTAAATGTATCGATGATTTCACATTAAATATAATCGATTCTCGCATTTTCCAACTAAAATATATATCAATGTCCGATAGTAATTCACAATTCTCAAGAAATCGTTTTATCATTGAAATAAAGTCTACCTTGAAATCGAAAGCGTTCCGGAAACTTCAATGTGCTTTATCGACGATTCTGAAACAACAAACAGAAGGGAATATTCAATGGTACGAAGGAGACAGCTGCTCTGCCTCTTGTTTGAATTTTCTTTTCTCATACGATTTCCATCTCCAAATCAATTTTGCAGAAGAAATGAAGCTTAGCTGGCGAATAAACAGCGCCGTGCGCTTTTTATGAAGAAAATTCCCAACTTTCCTCTCATTTCCATTCGAACTGTTTCACTGGAATAGATAATCGGTATTTCATTTCATTCCTTCAGTATCGCTAAAGAGCATTTTTTTATATTCGTCGAGAAGGGAGAGGAATTTATTGCTTTAGTCAAGTATTTGGGTTACTCTCCCTTCAATTCTGGAAACGGGGGATATCGTTTTATATTCCTTTTTTTGGTTTTCGTCTAGGTGCAACTATTACATTAGCATACATAGACGATTTCAGCTACATCAAAGATAACACAAGGAAATTAAAGATAGGCCTTAATTGATACGAAGGAAACGCATAAAATGATTAGGAAATCTTTTAGCTAAAACATGCATTCCATGTATGTGTGATGATCTCAAAATTTGAAATCCTTTTTTCATTGTAATGTATTGCAAATTGTAATTGTAATGTAAGACAAGACATTAGCAGTTGTAATATTGGTTTGATTGGAGCCTCTACTGCTAGTAGCGGGGAGTTATTACATAAAGTATATACAAACTTACGTAGGAATGAGAACAGAAAAAGAATACATAAAACACAAAGAATACATACAGAAACCCGAATCAAGTAGTTCTTGTTCAAGGAATTATATTACAATAAATATGTTTCATGAGGAACGAGTGGTGAAAAATTTTATGGCATCAATGTTAGCTTATTTTTTGGCTAAGAGTATAGTACGCTAATAGGCTAATAGACTAGGCTAATAGGCTAGTAGGTTGATAAAAACAGTATTTGCTATAGCGCGCCCGAGTTTTTATAATCAGTAACGTCGGCTTACAAAGGATTCAAAACACGTGTATTATTCTCCTTTGAGCGAAAACATCCTCATTTCAGGCCCCTTTATATCGAAAACTGCGATCGAACGGATGAAATTACGGAATTTTGATAAAACTCGAAAATTGAAAATTAAAAGTTTTTTCGCGATCTGTACTGACCATGAATACCGGAATGCAGAATAAGACTGACCAATATATTTAACTAGCAACTTCGACGACTGGTGATAGATTTCATCCACGTCCTTGTGAGAATTTGAAGAAGGGGTCTTTCCCTTCCGAAATCGAGGAATACTAAAGAATATCACGGACAAAAGCATAAATAAAAATGTAAAACTTATATAATAATAGGCAGCAGTTAAGTTTATTTGTTTGAGGGATTTAATAGAGGTAAGGAGGATAATTTGAAGGTATAAAGAGAAAATTGTAAGCATTTGGGCAGTATTTTGTTTGAAAGGACTAGGCAAGATCTGTACTTCCTCCTCCTGTGTTATGGAGATGACAAGTTAACCGAGGCTGTGGCGATTATGTGTACTAAGGCGCTGCTTGTATCTCTGTTCTTCCTTTCGCGAGCTACGTTGTGTTTCGNGTATTTACATTTTTGTATTGCTTAGGTAAATCAACCGCCCATTTAGTTCAACTAACTCATTGACAATCTTGAAACTCACAGTCTTTGAAATTAAAAAAATATTGCTATTGCGATGAACTTGAAGATTATTAATTGTTTTGGAAAAATATGTGATTAAATGAATCGTTTATTATGTTTGATGATTCAAAAAAGACATAATGTAATTATTTATCATGTGGAGATAGGTTTCTTTAAATATAAAATAGTCACAAACGTTTAAGTTTTTGCAGATATTATATACACCATGCGCGCAAATATTTGCGCGGGATCAACTAGTATGTATAATTATTTCAAAAATCTATCTTTCAATCACCTACTTTTTCATGGTTAAAAATATTCTTCTACTCTCAAGAAAACGGATGGCTTGTTTTCCACATTCGGAGTTTTTCTTTAGCTAAAGGTCATCTTTTGAACTTTTTTAAACAGTTACCTGTTTACGTACGGAATACAATTAGCGGGTTTTCCAGCATTGACTTCCAAGTTTTCCATTAGTGAAGTATACTCGAAGTTTTCCAATCCACAAAAAATAGGTACCAAGATTAAGTTCCGAGGATTGTAAACGCCCAACTCCAAAACCAATTAAACCAATTCAGAGCAGCTTTCATGGATTCTGCCTTCTAGATTGTGGTTGAATATATATGTTAGATGTGGAAATTCTTCGAGATATTCTAGAAAAATATAAGTAATTTCATAAAATGGAAGTGGTAAATATTCTTAACGGAACAAATATTTCATACTCCGCCTTAACAAGCTCCTTTTTATTCTTCTTTGTGTTTAATCGAGGTATATGTTTTGCAAGCCCTAAAGGGATCTTTCATTTATTCGATTGTAAACGTACAATTTAAATGTGAATAAAGTCTAGCGATTCGTTAGAAATATTCATGTATGGCTAACTTTCTTGATTGCTTCCNTATATGGAAAAGAGACCAAATTGGCCTAACTTAGCTATAATATAGAGTTTATTCATTCATACAAATTGTAGGCAAATTGCATGAGTAGGTGAAGATAATTTCTTATATATGTATAGTAGCGTTGGCAGCTAAATATTTTAAGCGAATTTGAGAGTAAGAAAACATATTATTAGGCAACTATCACAATCGCACGGATTTTTTAAAATTTGCGTTACATAGTTGTTACACGCACTTCAACGGATTATATTGGCGTAGGCTCTAAAGGGCCCATTTTTCCATTCTGGTAGATGCTTAAAAATAACTAGGGACCATTCAACTCTGCAGTGTCGCGCATTCATTTGACCCCGCATCACATCTGGAGCGTCCCCCGATTTATTTAACTTCAGCAGGAAGCTTAAAAAACGGGGGGAAAGAGGAACACAAGGGGTGAGATCAGAATTGTGAGCGTATGAAAATGAAAGTCCGGTGACAATTTTGCTCGCTCCCCTTCACAGCTCCCGTTCCGCATATAATTTTCGTCTCCATATTCTTTTATTCCGCGATTTTTTCTCTTTCGGATGGTTTCGTGACCTTCACGCCGGAGGGCCCATCGATCGCGGCCCGCCTACGCTCTTTCTCATCCCGTTCCTTTTTCCCACCACTCCCGTCGTTCCACCTGTTGGGAGTCCATTTTCATATTTGGATGTAGGTGGTGGAACGAGAGAAATATGGCGAGTGGTTCCTTTTTCGAGAGGCAAGGAATTCTCCTGTATCAGAATGAGATGGATAGCGGAATGCTACATATACCAACGGGGGAGGAGGATTCTGGGCTTTGCCTTCCCACGGAGACGCCAGTTCGATCGAGTATGTTTTGTAAGAGTTTGTTTGCCGGGATTTTTGCGTTTAATGCCTGCCCCCGCCCCCCCTTCCTTTGATTTTCTCTCCTTTTTTCCGAAAGAGAAACGGGATGGAGACATTTCGAGTGGATGTAAAAATCCTTTCCTTGGTCGGCTGAATGGAAGTAGTTGTGATGGTTACGCGGAAATGCCTAACAAAAATGTTCTCGGCGATATAGCGAGCTCTGATACGCTCTTTTACGATTTTTCACTGTGCACAAAAGTTTGTTTCTTTTTCATCGCTTTTTGCGCGTGACGGTACTCAAACATTTCCATAGAAACATGAGCACTGACTGGAGCTTTCCTGTTTGTATATAGCCTGCTCCCGGTTTATGCGCGAAATCCCGATTCCAGCAATTCGTATGATTGCTCAATAGCAAATGTTTCTTTGGTCGGAGTAGAGGCTGGGAATTTTCATTTTACCTAGCATTCATCGTAAATACGCCAAGGAATCGTGATTAATGCAGATTCCATGGAAAGGAATTTAATCTTTAAATTTCCTTCAATAATTACTTATCCTCATTCCTCTCTTGTAGCATTTTAAATTTGGTTTCCTTTCTCTCTTCCTTGTTCGATATATCTTCAGCCGGATTCGTATTTCACCTGCTATGATACTAACCTTTTCCTGTTTTCTGAGCGGCCAGCTAACACATCCATATCTCTGTCAGAGCTCTACAGCTGCGTGATTGCAAAAGCTCTTAAATCTACCCTTCTGGGCTAAATATTTTTTTTCTAAAACTGCTTATCTTGCTAACAGTGTCCTTCTCCAGTGCTGTACACCTATAATTCTCTTTTATACTTCCTAGATGGGTTATGTTATTCATCGTGTTAAATAGCTACCAATTTAACTATAAAAAATCAAACGGAAAGGTTTTATTCCCAAGCTATCGCGGATCGCTTTGAAAATTCTCATGAGGAAAGGGTAATATTTAGGATCTGAAACATAGGATTGGAAAGAAATTAAGGTAAAGATGCTATAAAAAACATAGAAGATTAATGAGCATGATAATAGGAAAAGAGGTTCGTTGTTATCTATTACATCAGATCAATATAAAACGATTTTCATTATTTAGCCTTTTTTCGTTCGTTCGCGCAGTTTGTTTGCGCATGCAAATATATATCTTTCTTGTACCATGAGATATTCTATTTTCTCAATATTCGATATTTTAAGTAGAGTGTCGGTAATTTAAGCTCTGAAATCTGTTATTCTGTAATATTAAAAGTCAACAAATTAATTCAAGAGTAGCTGAGTTGTAACTGGATTTTCAATAAACAGCTGTATATTTTAAGATTTCTTTTTTAAGAAGCCAGTTGCAGTGAGATATAAATTAGATAATTATATTTTTACGAAATGGAAAGAAAGGAAACGTATTCGTAGTGGTAGTAATGGTGTTAATGCTAATGGTTGCGTCAACAGATAAGTGATTTGCACCAGATATTGTGATTCGTGAGCAGAGTGAACAAATACTTTGTTTTAATTAAATAAGTATGATTTATAAATGGTTGCTAAGGATATTGCGGCTTCCATTTAGGTAAGGCAGCAGTTAAGTTTATTTGTTTGAGGGATTTAATAGAGGTAAGGAGGATAATTTGAAGGTATAAAGAGAAAATTGTAAGCATTTGGGCAGTATTTTGTTTGAAAGGACTAGGCAAGATCTGTACTTCCTCCTCCTGTGTTATGGAGATGACAAGTTAACCGAGGCTGTGGCGATTATGTGTACTAAGGCGCTGCTTGTATCTCTGTTCTTCCTTTCGCGAGCTACGTTGTGTTTCGCTCAGTAATGAGAAACGTGAGTGCAATTTTTCCTGATCTTAAGTAATTAAGATTTTATCAATTTAACTACGTAATTAAGGAAGTACTTTTGTACTGTGGTAATAGGTAGAGGTATAGGTACTACAACTTAGCTTTAACTATTTTGAAACCCCTGGAAGCCTTACTTGTTCGGCGATAAAAATCATATTGCTGCGTAGGATTACAGCGATATTTTATCGCAGATACTAAAGGCGGTATGATTCTTTATCGTCTCCGTCTTTCGTTCACATAATTCCATTTTCACCATACTTTTGCATCGCTTACTTTTGGCAACGCCATCTAGTTTTTTGAACCTTTAATGCTCATAGGTTTTCATTGTCCTTTGCTCTAGATGTTTAGTGGCTAAATATTCACCCAACTACCTTCTCAAAATTCGATTTCATTAACTTATTACTGTGACTTTAATATTTGTGTATAATTAATTATAATTAATGATGATTCGGCAGCAAACCATCATATAACCTTTTTTAGGTTAATTATAATCCATATATATAATACCTATTTGTATTAATTTGATGCATTGAATCAATTTTATTTTTTAATTTTTTTATCTTTTTTTACATTATATACTCTTATATATATGTGTTTTCGGAGATACTTTTACCGCCCCCCCTTCATTGTGGGTTTTCGTCTTACTCAATCTTCAGTTGAGAAGATTTTTCCCCACAAACCTAAATCTTTTGGTGTTGTTTTTTTCTATCATAACTTTCAACTCTAAATATTAAATTTAAATTATGTATTGGCAATTGAAATTATATGGAAAAGAGACCAAATTGGCCTAACTTAGCTATAAATTAGAGTTTATTCATTCATACAAATTGTAGGCAAATTGCATGAGTAGGTGAAGATAATTTCTTATATATGTATAGTAGCGTTGGCAGCTAAATATTTTAAGCGAATTTGAGAGTAAGAAAACATATTATTAGGCAACTATCACAATCGCACGGATTTTTTAAAATTTGCGTTACATAGTTGTTACACGCACTTCAACGGATTATATTGGCGTAGGCTCTAAAGGGCCCATTTTTCCATTCTGGTAGATGCTTAAAAATAACTAGGGACCATTCAACTCTGCAGTGTCGCGCATTCATTTGACCCCGCATCACATCTGGAGCGTCCCCCGATTTATTTAACTTCAGCAGGAAGCTTAAAAAACGGGGGGAAAGAGGAACACAAGGGGTGAGATCAGAATTGTGAGCGTATGAAAATGAAAGTCCGGTGACAATTTTGCTCGCTCCCCTTCACAGCTCCCGTTCCGCATATAATTTTCGTCTCCATATTCTTTTATTCCGCGATTTTTTCTCTTTCGGATGGTTTCGTGACCTTCACGCCGGAGGGCCCATCGATCGCGGCCCGCCTACGCTCTTTCTCATCCCGTTCCTTTTTCCCACCACTCCCGTCGTTCCACCTGTTGGGAGTCCATTTTCATATTTGGATGTAGGTGGTGGAACGAGAGAAATATGGCGAGTGGTTCCTTTTTCGAGAGGCAAGGAATTCTCCTGTATCAGAATGAGATGGATAGCGGAATGCTACATATACCAACGGGGGAGGAGGATTCTGGGCTTTGCCTTCCCACGGAGACGCCAGTTCGATCGAGTATGTTTTGTAAGAGTTTGTTTGCCGGGATTTTTGCGTTTAATGCCTGCCCCCGCCCCCCCTTCCTTTGATTTTCTCTCCTTTTTTCCGAAAGAGAAACGGGATGGAGACATTTCGAGTGGATGTAAAAATCCTTTCCTTGGTCGGCTGAATGGAAGTAGTTGTGATGGTTACGCGTAAATGCCTAACAAAAATGTTCTCGGCGATATAGCGAGCTCTGATACGCTCTTTTACGATTTTTCACTGTGCACAAAAGTTTGTTTCTTTTTCATCGCTTTTTGCGCGTGACGGTACTCAAACATTTCCATAGAAACATGAGCACTGACTGGAGCTTTCCTGTTTGTATATAGCCTGCTCCCGGTTTATGCGCGAAATCCCGATTCCAGCAATTCGTATGATTGCTCAATAGCAAATGTTTCTTTGGTCGGAGTAGAGGCTGGGAATTTTCATTTTACCTAGCATTCATCGTAAATACGCCAAGGAATCGTGATTAATGCAGATTCCATGGAAAGGAATTTAATCTTTAAATTTCCTTCAATAATTACTTATCCTCATTCCTCTCTTGTAGCATTTTAAATTTGGTTTCCTTTCTCTCTTCCTTGTTCGATATATCTTCAGCCGGATTCGTATTTCACCTGCTATGATACTAACCTTTTCCTGTTTTCTGAGCGGCCAGCTAACGCATCCATATCTCTGTCAGAGCTCTACAGCTGCGTGATTGCAAAAGCTCTTAAATCTACCCTTCTGGGCTAAATATTTTTTTTCTAAAACTGCTTATCTTGCTAACGGTGTCCTTCTCCAGTGCTGTACACCTATAATTCTCTTTTATACTTCCTAGATGGGTTATGTTATTCATCGTGTTAAATAGCTACCAATTTAACTATAAAAAATCAAACGGAAAGGTTTTATTCCCAAGCTATCGCGGATCGCTTTGAAAATTCTCATGAGGAAAGGGTAATATTTAGGATCTGAAACATAGGATTGGAAAGAAATTAAGGTAAAGATGCTATAAAAAACATAGAAGATTAATGAGCATGATAATAGGAAAAGAGGTTCGTTGTTATCTATTACATCAGATCAATATAAAACGATTTTCATTATTTAGCCTTTTTTCGTTCGTTCGCGCAGTTTGTTTGCGCATGCAAATATATATCTTTCTTGTACCATGAGATATTCTATTTTCTCAATATTCGATATTTTAAGTAGAGTGTCGGTAATTTAAGCTCTGAAATCTGTTATTCTGTAATATTAAAAGTCAACAAATTAATTCAAGAGTAGCTGAGTTGTAACTGGATTTTCAATAAACAGCTGTATATTTTAAGATTTCTTTTTTAAGAAGCCAGTTGCAGTGAGATATAAATTAGATAATTATATTTTTACGAAATGGAAAGAAAGGAAACGTATTCGTAGTGGTAGTAATGGTGTTAATGCTAATGGTTGCGTCAACAGATAAGTGATTTGCACCAGATATTGTGATTCGTGAGCAGAGTGAACAAATACTTTGTTTTAATTAAATACGTATGATTTATAAATGGTTGCTAAGGATATTGCGGCTTCCATTTAGGTAATTTAAGTTTGTGGAAGTTTAGTCTCTTTTACAAACCTAATGATGTTCTTTAGAGAGCTTTCATCTTCCTCTAATATGTCCTCCGGTCTCCCTTTAATGTTTAATCTGTTATGTATGCATTAAGCTCATCATATTAATATTTACATATGAAATGACGCATAAATCATACTTTTTTATTTAAAATTATAATTCAATATCAAATAGATAATATTCTTCTAAATATTGGAAGGGTTTGTAAATGAGAATTCAAGGAAATGTATTTTATAACGCTATTTATACATTTCAATTTTTCAAATCGATCTTTTTCTCATAGTGTACGCAGAGAAGTAGTTCCTTTGATTAAATTCAATTAAATTATTAAATTAAAGATTCATATCAATATTCAGTTTAGAATGAATATTCCGTCAACTTTAATAAGCTGCAGGAACATTGGAATAAATCTTAAGCTGAGCGTAGAGGAAAAAATAGACCGTGCGCTGTCAACCGCATGCTCTTGTTAAACGGCTCACTCCGCAGCCATGTGTAGCCATTTTAAAACCACAAACGGGAGCGTCAACGTATGCCCTTACCCCTATGCGGTACACGCTTTGTTATTTTCAATTCACAATAGCTCCCTTAACGATAGAACGTGAGTTCAAATTACGTCTCCACAAACCTAAATCTTTTGGTGTTGTTTTTTTCTATCATAACTATCAACTCTAAATATTAAATTTAAATTATGTATTGGCAATTGAAATTATATGGAAAAGAGACCAAATTGGCCTAACTTAGCTATAAATTAGAGTTTATTCATTCATACAAATTGTAGGCAAATTGCATGAGTAGGTGAAGATAATTTCTTATATATGTATAGTAGCGTTGGCAGCTAAATATTTTAAGCGAATTTGAGAGTAAGAAAACATATTATTAGGCAACTATCACAATCGCACGGATTTTTTAAAATTTGCGTTACATAGTTGTTACACGCACTTCAACGGATTATATTGGCGTAGGCTCTAAAGGGCCCATTTTTCCATTCTGGTAGATGCTTAAAAATAACTAGGGACCATTCAACTCTGCAGTGTCGCGCATTCATTTGACCCCGCATCACATCTGGAGCGTCCCCCGATTTATTTAACTTCAGCAGGAAGCTTAAAAAACGGGGGGAAAGAGGAACACAAGGGGTGAGATCAGAATTGTGAGCGTATGAAAATGAAAGTCCGGTGACAATTTTGCTCGCTCCCCTTCACAGCTCCCGTTCCGCATATAATTTTCGTCTCCATATTCTTTTATTCCGCGATTTTTTCTCTTTCGGATGGTTTCGTGACCTTCACGCCGGAGGGCCCATCGATCGCGGCCCGCCTACGCTCTTTCTCATCCCGTTCCTTTTTCCCACCACTCCCGTCGTTCCACCTGTTGGGAGTCCATTTTCATATTTGGATGTAGGTGGTGGAACGAGAGAAATATGGCGAGTGGTTCCTTTTTCGAGAGGCAAGGAATTCTCCTGTATCAGAATGAGATGGATAGCGGAATGCTACATATACCAACGGGGGAGGAGGATTCTGGGCTTTGCCTTCCCACGGAGACGCCAGTTCGATCGAGTATGTTTTGTAAGAGTTTATTTGCCGGGATTTTTGCGTTTAATGCCTGCCCCCGCCCCCCCTTCCTTTGATTTTCTCTCCTTTTTTCCGAAAGAGAAACGGGATGGAGACATTTCGAGTGGATGTAAAAATCCTTTCCTTGGTCGGCTGAATGGAAGTAGTTGTGATGGTTACGCGGAAATGCCTAACAAAAATGTTCTCGGCGATATAGCGAGCTCTGATACGCTCTTTTACGATTTTTCACTGTGCACAAAAGTTTGTTTCTTTTTCATCGCTTTTTGCGCGTGACGGTACTCAAACATTTCCATAGAAACATGAGCACTGACTGGAGCTTTCCTGTTTGTATATAGCCTGCTCCCGGTTTATGCGCGAAATCCCGATTCCAGCAATTCGTATGATTGCTCAATAGCAAATGTTTCTTTGGTCGGAGTAGAGGCTGGGAATTTTCATTTTACCTAGCATTCATCGTAAATACGCCAAGGAATCGTGATTAATGCAGATTCCATGGAAAGGAATTTAATCTTTAAATTTCCTTCAATAATTACTTGTCCTCATTCCTCTCCTGTAGCATTTTAAATTTGGTTTCCTTTCTCTCTTCCTTGTTCGATATATCTTCAGCCGGATTCGTATTTCACCTGCTATGATACTAACCTTTTCCTGTTTTCTGAGCGGCCAGCTAACACATCCATATCTCTGTCAGAGCTCTACAGCTGCGTGATTGCAAAAGCTCTTAAATCTACCCTTCTGGGCTAAATATTTTTTTTCTAAAACTGCTTATCTTGCTAACGGTGTCCTTCTCCAGTGCTGTACACCTATAATTCTCTTTTATACTTCCTAGATGGGTTATGTTATTCATCGTGTTAAATAGCTACCAATTTAACTATAAAAAATCAAACGGAAAGGTTTTATTCCCAAGCTATCGCGGATCGCTTTGAAAATTCTCATGAGGAAAGGGTAATATTTAGGATCTGAAACATAGGATTGGAAAGAAATTAAGGTAAAGATGCTATAAAAAACATAGAAGATTAATGAGCATGATAATAGGAAAAGAGGTTCGTTGTTATCTATTACATCAGATCAATATAAAACGATTTTCATTATTTAGCCTTTTTTCGTTCGTTCGCGCAGTTTGTTTGCGCATGCAAATATATATCTTTCTTGTACCATGAGATATTCTATTTTCTCAATATTCGATATTTTAAGTAGAGTGTCGGTAATTTAAGCTCTGAAATCTGTTATTCTGTAATATTAAAAGTCAACAAATTAATTCAAGAGTAGCTGAGTTGTAACTGGATTTTCAATAAACAGCTGTATATTTTAAGATTTCTTTTTTAAGAAGCCAGTTGCAGTGAGATATAAATTAGATAATTATATTTTTACGAAATGGAAAGAAAGGAAACGTATTCGTAGTGGTAGTAATGGTGTTAATGCTAATGGTTGCGTCAACAGATAAGTGATTTTCACCAGATATTGTGATTCGTGAGCAGAGTGAACAAATACTTTGTTTTAATTAAATAAGTATGATTTATAAATGGTTGCTAAGGATATTGCGGCTTCCATTTAGGTAATTTAAGTTTGTGGAAGTTTAGTCTCTTTTACAAACCTAATGATGTTCTTTAGAGAGCTTTCATCTTCCTCTAATATGTCCTCCGGTCTCCCTTTAATGTTTANATAATAGAATACAGAATATACACAAAGATTGGCCGCTATCTAATACAAACGGAATCCAAGAAATTTTCATAAAAGACTTAAATAAATTCCTTCTCCAGGTATGCATGGTCGGAATAAAATTTCTCGGTACGGAGTTGAAGAGCGGATTCATGATTGTAGCAAATGTATAAGAAAAACTGCGTCGCAGAATTCTGTAGCAATTTCAGCATTACAAAGCTACTTCCATTTAGTTTGTAATTCTTGCTTTTGTTCTCCATGAAATATTCATGACTTTTGCAAATACATTCCACGTGAATTATTGCACTTACAAAAATAGGTTTACGAATCAGAAGTCAATGACCGTATTAAATAAACTTCCTTTTCCATTTTCTTAAGGATTAAGTTGACTCCGGGAGATAAACTTTTTATTTTTGTGATATTTACTGTACTGTTCAATGTTTTTATGTGTATAATTTTTAAAATATCTTATTGTTTTATTAATTTCCATAATACCTATTAAGTAATTTTTCTGTTTTCATACGATTTTAATTTTCGGATATCTTTGTTAAAATGCCAATTGCTTTGAGGTTTTTATCATTTTAGTGAATTAGTTTTAGTTAGTCCTGTTACAGTACTTCTTAAGTGATTTCCATTTACACAGTTTCCTTCATATCTTTTAGCTTTTACTATCAGTAGGTTTGTGCAGGTTTCTCACTGCTTTGGTTGTTTTGCTGCTCAGGATTTTCACACCCACAGATTTTTCCTAAGTTTGTTTCTCTACTTTTATTTACAACTTTATTAATGTTTTCATTAATATCTCTGATGATAGTATGGATGGAAGAAGAGACTTTTTAGTCTCAATTTTACCTTAATAAAGACCTTATAAAAACATATAAAGGAATGAATTCGTAGATTTGTCTACGCATAGTTATTTTGTCACAAACTAAAACTGCCTGTGAAAAGCTCGACTTCTCAAACGGCTCTTATCGCCGCATCACATTAGGAAAAAATTAACTGAGCAGAATGTCTACTTTGTATACTCCGAACTCGCAAATTTTCTGAAAATGATGAACGTCCCCTCAATTATGCTATGCATAGTAATATTGTTAAAATTGCTTCAACATCTGAGGTCATTTTGCGCGTAGGCCCCCACCGGGAATCGAAACCGGGACCCCTTCCACCGAATTCGAACGCGTTGCCCATTTGACTGTCCGGGAGCCATACGTTACACATTTCCTTGAAGTCTGCCACTGATGTTGCAGGCTCCAATAGGCGCCTGTTCATACATTTCTAAGGCAGTGTTTGAAGCCCTTTGAATAGCAAGGTAAGCTTTATCGTCTGATACCAGTCCAAAGGCTCATCAAAGGCGCATAATCATACTTAATGAATCAATCAAAAGTTCGGAAGGGAAGGATATGGGGTCCAGAATACCTAAGCGAGATACCCTTTATAATTGAAACATTGGGAAGCATGAAAAAGAATTATGCTACGAAAATCGGAAATGGTTAAAAATTATATCCTTATTCGCCCTTCGTTTTTGTTTTTTTTATATGTATATGTATATAATATGATTTCCATTACTTTACTTGAAGTTTTTAATATTATTAAAGCTTCCAAATTAATCGTAGCCTGTTGTTATCTAAAACTGAATATTTTTACGTAGATTAAGGAGAACACGTACTATTTATCCTATTCAGAGAAATTGGAACGGGAATATTTTCTTTCGGGGAGTAGCTCAACCATTCAGTTTTCATCTACATCTACATATGTACCCTTCAACCTCTCCCAAGACACCTTTCGGCGTGTGTAAGGGGAAATTTTTAGTAATACCATCCATTATTCAACTCATGTGCAGGTATTTATCAACGATGGCACCTTAAGTAATTAGTTCAATTATTGAAAATCGATTAAACTTGTATTACGATTCCTTAGTTTGTATTTCGCTCAAGAAAACTATGTGTATTATATTGTACTGCACACTTTCGAAAACAATTTCAAAACAGACGTCCTTTCACCAACGTTGTTTGATAAAGTATGAAGTTGTTACATTATATACGTATTCGTATTGTTAAAAGTGCTTCGACAGCTAGGGTCATTTCACACGTATGGGCTCCCATCGGGCATCGATCCCGGAACCGATTTAACTACAAATAAAAGCTCCATCCGTAAGCCGAGTTGTTATACGTCTAGAGAAGCTCTGCTCTCACGTCTTTCATGAAAAAAAGCTATTGGCTACCTGTGCTTCGTAAAGAATGAGGAAACCCGAAAGACGAATGTGATCGCTTTCAAACCTTTCTGGAAAGAGGAAGGAGAAAGCAAAGGAATACTTGAGAAGAAGAAATTTGCAAGAAAGGCACCTTCCCAAAGATAAAGAGAAAGACCAGACAAGAGGAAGAGAATGCTAAAGAATTCCATACGTTCTATGCTCATCGGAGATATGAGCTCAGAACTTATACGTTTGGCAAAAAATACTACGATTAATGTTTATGGGTTTTTGTTACCAAAACCATTAAAAATGGTTTCGGCTTTTAGCACTGTTCATACCCAACAGTAATGAGCAAAGAAACGCTCTTTAAAAAAATCTCAGAATAACTTACGTTGGTTTTGGAGTGTTTCAGTTCGAAAATTTGATTAGTCTTTATGTAACTGTGAAAGGCATAACGAAATTAATTCATTGTCTGAAATATTTCGGAGATAGCTCGTTTCGGATGTTTACCTCATGATGTGAATTTAGAGAGCTGGGGATTTCGCGGAAATGTAATTAAGTTAATTGAGAGAGTTTTAAAGAGTTCACTTCAGATTCGTGACTCTCGGGGCTTGCCACAGTGGTGCGGAAAGTGACACCTAGGTGCGAATTCCTCTCCTTTGATGAGGGAGCTGAATACGAAATATAAGGTAGTTACGGAAGCATGGATTTCTCGGAAAAAAGGATTTTAGAAAATCTTCTTTTATAAGTTGAAAGCCAGGCGAAATTGAGTCTAAATCTCAATTGGGAAAGGTAGAGTAACGTAGCGCTGATTTTTGTGAAGTAGTATTTCAAGGTCCCGGAACCCGGGACCACTTTCACCGAAGTTGAACGCGTTGCCCACATGGCTACCCGGAACTGTAAATTGAAGTTCTTCAACCGGAACCGTTACCAAAAATGTTAATTTATTCCATCTATTCCGTTCTAATTTTTGGTTCCATGCGATTCATATTTTACTGAAGTGTAACTGAGGTAAGGTTAACTAACTGTAGATGTAACTGTAGATTTATCTAGCAATTTAACTGCAACTAGCAGCAAAGTATTACAATATTTTTGTCTAAAGCTTTGTGGAAAAAATCTAGAAATAATAAAACAGGCATAAATGGCTATATTACAATAGTCTGAGCGAAAATAAAGTGTTTCGAATCGGTTTGATGTTAGCAGATGGAGCGAAACCGGAACTTTAATTAGTATTTGGATTTTCGGATATTTGGTATTGTCATTGAACCAGAACGAAAAATCCTACAGTTCGATGCCTTGATGAGGAGTGATCTGAATCAATGCCATTATTTAGCATTTTATACCCGGGTAGTTTTTATAAAATCACATAAACAGAGACAAAGTTAATGAAAAAGGCATTTATCTATATACTGTACCATAGGAAAAATCAAGATATTCCATCTATTAAGCTATAGTATTAAAAACTACACAGAGTAGAACCTCGAAGGACGATTTTGGAATGGATAGACGGAAACAGTAAGGCATGAAAGTTTAGTTCAGATGTATAAGAACAAAACGAGTGCTTATTATTCACAGGACAATGAAATTACTAGTAATTATGTTAGAAAATAATTTATATAATATGAAATTGGAATAGTCGTTGCTAATTTTGCTTGATACATGATGCTCAGTTATTTTCTTGGGTGTCTTGAATAACACTAAAAATTACGCCAAAGAGACGTTCCATCCTAAAACCTTTCACCCTGGAGACAATTTACCCAGGAAGAGTTCACCAAGGGAGCTTTTCACCCAAAGACACTATACGAGAGACTGTCTTGCAAGAGTCAGTTCCTCCAAGGTCGGCTCCCCCAAGAGACCAGTTTACCCAAATTAATTTTTCCCCTTCGGTTAATAAAAAGAACCCTACATGCATTCCTTATGGAGAGCTCTATGACATGGTATCGCACCTGTGTCTTTTTATAAAGTAATAAAGGTCTCATAATTTGAAGCATCCGAAATATAATTTGAATCTTTAATCCCAGGGTAAATATCTCTAGTGTGAGGACTCTTTGACTGAAAGGTGTTGGTCGTAATATCTCTGTATGACAAACAATCCGCTGGGTGAACTGTCTTTGGGAAACCGTATCTTAGGTGATAGGTCACTTTGCTGTAAGTCTTTGGTCATACTTCCCGGAACCATTATCTAGTAATTTTACGGTTTTAATTAAATAGGGGTTTTCTATGTTTAGCAGTTTTTTCTTGTCAATTTTTCAATGTTCAGGAGGCTTGTAATAGAATTGCTACCGGACAAAGGAAATAAAAAACCCTACCCAAGACATTGGAAAAATGGAGTTGTGAAAATTCATATCTGAAAATGCTCTTTAAAAACTATGGGCACTAAGACTTCATGGACCGTACATTTTAAGGGAAAATCGAAAATGATGAGCCGAGGGAAAGTTTGGTTGGGCAAGTAATATGAACGATGTGCGCTGCACATGAAAGTTAGACGAACGATGAAGTTATGAAAGAAGGAATTGGAGTAACGCTCGCTTTATTTTTTAGTAAAATTTTGCATCCATTCTTTTTGATAAAGGATTTATAACAATGATGAAAAGTATTATATTCATAGCTGCTTATGGTATGTGATATTTTAGTAAATAAGAAATAGCATTTTCTTAGCCTAACTGTAAAAAGTTGATGAAAGTTTTGGTAGGACACATATGAAAAACCTTTGAAATAAGTCGTTTAAGAATCAGGAGTCCTTCCTAACAAAAGAATGTGTGTGTATAAGTGTTTCGGTATAAGTACTTTCCATATGCGATGCAGTTAACGGTTTAATATCGTATACTTCACAAATTGAATCGTAGAAACCTCAGGCTCAGAAATAATTCATATTGTTGAAATTTGGAATTTAAAAGCATTCATAAATTAGCCCAGGCTAGCTTTTGATCTTAGAGAACGATACAAAACGCCATTTGAATAATGAGGTATTCCAGTACTTGACGATGCAGCAGTATAAATTCCCTCCCGATGAAATAACTTATCACACCACAAAGTTGAGTGGAAAACTCCCTTGTGCGCAAAATACAGCGAAATTTGGATTACTGAGTTATCCTCCGACATTTCAACTTTCTCCGCCTTCATATTTATGAACTCTCGCATATAACTCGCAATCAATGCTGGGTAGCGTAAGGTAATCATGCCTTATAAGGGAAGTGTAAGGGATTCCGTAAGCCCATGGCAGGATACCCATAAAAATTTAATTTCCTAGGGAGGAAAGGTGGTGGGGTAAGAGAACGGTAGAAATCTTTTTAGGAGAGGAATTGAAAGGGGAAGAGGATGTAATGGAATAAGCAAGAGAAGAGGAGTGGGAAAGAGTGAATTGTGCCCTCGACGATGGCCATCTCTCCCTTTCACACTCTTCTCTCTCTCACCTTTCCTTTCCTCTTCATCTTTTATTTCTCGTATTCTTCCGCAGCGAAACCTTATCCCGGGTAAATGAGACGTGAAGAGAGAAAAGGATTTCCCGGAAATACGGAAGCGGAGATGAAGGGAGTGAAATTGAGGAAGAAGGGAAGAGAGAATAGAGTGGTGATTAGGTCCTGAGGAGGAGAGAGGAGGTAAGCGGCCGGAATAGGAAGGTTAAGAAGGGGTCACGATCGCAATCTAAATGGGTCTAATAGCGCGAATAGAAGGAGTGGGCAATAACGAGCTCATCAAACTGGTATTGCCGAGAAAGAGTGGAAGACATCTGCGCATTGTAATGTAAAGCAGTGGAGTAAGAAGTGAGGATGTGAGAGATTTTTTAAAGGAGTTTGAGGCTTTGATTTATTGGGAGCAAGAGGTTAGTCTCGAATATAAATCGAGGTCTGTGGATAACTTTATTATCTGCAATATTCGCCAAAGTCTTTGGAGCCATGATTTTCAAGTTTCCAAATTTTGCAACCCATTGAACGATGCCCCGCGAAAGAATCCTTTTTATTTGTCTAACAGTCTAGGATAGGAAATCATGTTTTTCTATTGCTATACATTCAAATATCGGTTTTATAACGTACAGGGTTATTTCCTCTTAACAAATGAAATATGAATTTACTAACCTAACTAAATTTAGTGGTTTCTTCCTTCCTCTCAAGAGTTTTACGTAGATTAATTTTGATGTCCCTTAAATGTTTTCAACTAGGTTTCCATAATTATTTTATCGGGTAGTTTTGTTAATAATTCATTAAGTTTTGTGTCAAAATTTCAAAGTAGTCTTCCTTCATCTTCATCCTGGTCGTTAAAAATGCTGCCTTCCATTTTAATATTTGGAACAATTTCGTCTTCGATAAGAAGGTAAAAATGAAGTACACACTTCTAAAATTTTATTTTGCAGGATGTACTTGTTTGCTTTATTTATGCGTAATCTAAAATTAAATAGTTTTAAGGTCTTGATCATACTTTATTTTGCATCACATCTTTTGCAACTGTCTGGAATATTGGGAGATAATTTTTTACACAGTCGATATAGACGCAAAAAAAGATTTTCGTAAACAGCTTTTAGCTGAAGAGAAATTTGTTCCTGGAAATTTTAATAAGATCTTTATGCTTAAGTTAGGCAACTATCGGATTTTATGTTGAAAGCCTAATTTCCGGTCGGCCGTTTCCGTCAAGAACTCGTAAGTTCGAGTCAACGAGTTAGACTCGTAGGCGTAGTGAAAGCTTGTGTTCTAACAAATTTTTTGTAAACTAAATACTAAATTGGAAAGGGTAATGGGGAAGTTTGTCCCAAAAACTTTCTCGCATATCATATGACTTTAAGCAACACATTTCACACCATTAGTCGGATAAGAACACGCATATCCGCAGTGTTAAAAATAAAGAGCCACAATTAACCTTTTGTGGCATAAGCTCAAGATGTTATAGCAATTTGAGCCAGCTCAGGTAACCTTGTATTCGAATCCTAAAAAATATGAAAACGTGAATCACTCCTGTGAAGCGTCGCACTACTGACCCGGAACTCTTACTTACGCTAGTGTCGAAAATCACAGAAAAATTTAAAAAAGTTAAGAAATCAAGGGCGAAGTATAAAGGACAAATCGAGTGAGATGGAGAGACCTTAACTATCGTACAGAAATATCAATGACTCCGCTGAGAATAACTAATTTGTAGTTTGGCGTTAACGTGCTTAGCTTAATTAATCAATTTTGTTGTTAAAAATTAACTACAGCCTAGAATGCGGCGATAAAACCTTCTATAAAAGTTTATTTTGCAAAAGAGAGCTAACGTTTTACTCCCTTTAATGTAGAATTACAAAATTATGCAATTTCATCGGAGAGGAAAATTGGAAGAAGCAATTATATAGTAATAGTAAAAAAATAATATCTTACCTCTTGTATTTTTAGTTTCACCGGCATAATTGTAGAAATACTGTATCCATGCGCAAAAATGTATGGTTTAACAACTGCTATTTCCAAATAAGAAATTTCCCGCCGATTTTTTTCCTTAAAGGCCTGGGTTTGGACACTATGGAAAAAAGCGGACGTTTATCCTGGGCATTATGGGTTCGATTCTAGGAGGCCCCAAAAGGGTATTTTTCCGGTTTAAATGCATTGAGCGCATTTTCAAAAATTCAGCGTAGCGTAGCGTATTTTGCACGAAGATACAACGTTGAAATTTACGGAGTAGTTAGAACGTATTTTTATCTTTTTTTTGACGCATGAGCATCATCCATAATGGCTCCAGGTTCGATGCTAGGTTAATTCTCTATGCCAAAATTTCAGAAAATCATTTTGGCTATTTTCCGGTAAAATAGAACCTTTAAATTCACGCCTCCGATGGAAAAGATATTTATTTTATGTATGCGTAAAGGTTTTTGTCCTATGAGTCCTTAGTTCGATTCTAGGGCAATTCGTATGTCATAAGTTCAAGAATTCATTTAGGGTATTTTCCGTTAAGATAGAAAGGCGTAATTCACAGTGTTGTTAAAATAGATGAATGTCTATCGAATTCCGTAGAGATTTTTGCCCTGAAGGCCCAGGTTCGATGATAGGACCGTTCATATGACCGAATTTTCAAAAATTCGTTAGGGTTCTTCCCGGTAAGGTAGGATGTTGAAATTCGCAGTATAGAAATAAGATGTAGATTCTATCGTATTCCATAAAGAAGTTTGTCCTAATAGATCCAGGTTCGATGCCAGGAGAATTCGTATGCACGTAATATGAATAATTCGTTTAGGGTATTGTATTTGGTGGATGGAACTCGGTGTATGGAAGGCGGAGTGTTGCAGGTGGTTTATAATGCCTCAGTTAATCTATCTTTCATGAAGCTTGCAGTATGCAAGCTGCTTTTACTCGTATATATATAATTATGCTTTAACATGTTAGACATATTCATGTTTTTTAATATCTCTATTGGGTGCTGACATTGGAAGTTTTATCTTCGACCAAAATAACCGGTACAATATTTAATTTAAGTACAATATTTAATTGCTACACCAGTTGGTTATTGATTAATCGAATTTGGTTTGCTCAATTTGGGATATAGAGAGAGGCGAATATAGAAAGTATAAATGAATACGGCAAACTGGAAGCTTGGTAAATAAAATGTAACATTTTGAGATTGATATCTCAATAGAAGAATGATCGTTTAATAACTTTATCTAACGGAAATATTATCAATTGAAATACTTTTCACTTTCTATGAAATGCTACTTTCTACATTGCATATAACTGTTTCAAAATTTAAGTACATGCACATTCTATATTAAAATTTGTGATTTCGTAAAGTAATATAAGCGTTAAAATTGATAATCCCGCAAAGTTTGATGCAAAAAGGATGCTCACTTAACAAGCTCTTAACATGAGTGATGCATCTATGATTTGTTAGTGTGTGCCAGTATCCAGTTTGCGGCGTTTCTATCGACGATTCGTAGTCGGGAGACAAACTCAGATTTACTTTCTCAAATTATTCATATCTCCGTCATTTTCCTCACGTTCCTTTACTTCTGTTGGTGCGATTGTTGATGGAGATAAACTACGGAGCGTCCTCTAACTCCCTCCACTCCAGCCTCATTTCCTTTTCCTTCAACTCTTCCGCCTCTTCTCTGCTTCCTCTCTTTTTCTCCTTGCAAATTTACTTTCGGAACTCAGATAAAACTTTCTAGTTACCTTTGGGAGATCGTATTTTCAAAATTATATTTTATATATTTCGAGTTAGACTAAGGAAGTTCACTCTCAATTCTTATAGATGGCTTTAAAACTGCCCTTTTTTGAACATTTTATTTTCACGTAGATGTGCGTATGGAGGTACAGTGTTTTTTGTTCTCATAAATGATATAGTAAACGGTGATAAATGAATGGTTCTCGTTCTTCATTTTCGATGAAGAAATCAAAGAGAAAAATGCTGCCATAGCCCGGAGTCGAATCCGGGTCTGCCACTTTCCGGGCGGTTGCTTGCTATGATGGTGAGGGGGCATCTTTGATGTCCCACGTATAGACAGGAGTGATGCAATCTTAGACGAATCTTTCCGAGCACACCAAATCCCTTATAGCCCAAGAAATGGAAGGAGAAATCGTTCAGTTGTGGCAATTTAGATGTCAGGGCAACCGCCCGGAAGGTGGGAGACCCGGGCTCGATTCCTGGCTACGGAATACGGCTACCATAGTATAGATCTGAATAAGGATGACACACCTTGAGTAATTCTAGTCCCAATTGAGGCAGTAGGATTCAGTAACATGCTCAGTATTATTAAGAGAAATTAAAAAAAACTTATCTTCGATGAATTTGTTTGATGGTGCTAGACTTAACAGACACCGGTGAATCCGAAACTGTCAACTGCTGTGAACCAAGCTAAAAGAGGGAGTCAAAAGTAGAATTCAGAGTACAGCATTTCATTATTTCTTTTCAATTTCAGGTTAAATACCTTCCTTGTATGATCATTTTGCATACAAATTACAAATAAAATCTGTTTAAAAATGCAATATTGGTATTTAGAATGCAACTGTTTGTAACTGTCTTTCATAAGATTTACGGTCTCAAATATAATTCTTTCTGTTTCCTACTTACCATCTTATACTGTAGTAACTTTATAATCTCTGTATGCCTGCATACAATCCCAACCGTCTAATTCTAGGAAATAACTCACTTGTATAGAAAGGAGTAATTACTAACACTTTATTCACTATATTACTTCATAAGAACTAATTTACCCAAAGCAAGAATCTGGAATACATTATAATTTAGTCCAGAGTCTTTTGATGAGTACAGATCATGCTCTGGAACACGCTATAGTGTATTCCAGGTTCTTGATCTTATAATATATTTTTTTTGACGAGCAAATGACTAGACATATGATTCTAAAGTACCTCTTCTACGGAACGTCAGTATCTCCCACGCTTAACTGGAAATATTATATAATTTTTTGAAGATAGTGAAGGAAGGTGAAGGTGTCACGGTTAAAGTAGGTTAAGTATTAAGTTACGGGCATCCATTTTCTTATAACTCCATCCGAACTACTCTGGAGATTTTAATCTAATTATCTATGTTTTGTTTTAGAAACGGTGTTCTTTTATATTCCTTGAGAAGAAATACAGTAAAAATTGAAAAACCTCTGAGGTTCCAAAGGCTTGTGAGATACAAAACGTTGTGGGACTTCCAAGAAGAATGATTCGATATATCTGCTTTAAGAAGTCAAGGATTATATAACACCGAACGTTCGGAGATGAAAGAGCAAACACAATGGAAATTTAAAAGATATGAAAATAAAGGAAGAAAATTGCTCAATTGTTTACGAAAAAAGCAATACCTTTCAGAGAGGAAACTACTAACAGCTGTAAAATCTCATATAATCTTGAACGCATATACAAAAGGAATACAATAACATCAGCTGAAGAGTCATCCTGCTATGAAATTTACGGAGGATCAAACGACTTTCACAACACGAAAGCGTTAAATTTTATCTCAGCGTAATAATTTTACTGGAGAAAAGGCTGCAGAAAAATATCTTAAATATTATTTAAAAGTGGTCTATTTGGGAAAAAATGGTGTGTTAAATTGATAATTGCTATAGCCATTATGTTTCAATACATTCTGGAGTTCCCCAAGGTTCATCTCTGTACCTATGGTGTTTCTAATTTATGTAAATTACTTATACACTGGCATACTTAAAACAGAACATTATTGTTATTCGCTGCCTGCAGGTGTAATTTGAGATGAACCATAAACGGATGCTTCTTATGAGGTATTTATATTCCCTCTTTCCTTTTTTCTTCTTTGTTTTCCTTTGTTTACTTTTGTTAAGAATATAAGGGTGTGAAAGTGTGGAATAAAATTTATTATTATTGTATCTGTTTCTCAAACTATGACAGTAACTTCCGATGTTCCATAGGTCGAACTTTAATGAGATTTGAACTTCGAAGGACGTAATGATGCTTGAAAGTCATCGAAAGGAAAAAATATGCTTTCCGCTTAACGTCATCAGTTTTTCGCCCAAGCTGCCTCTGGCTGAAAATCACATCTAGTGGATGATTTGAAATGACCATGCGCTGGTTGAAGAAATTGGACTAGTAAATCACAGTAGATAAAGAAAAAATTGCTTACTTTTAGAGACGCCACTTTTCTTTCGAAACTGGACTGGAGTGTTTGGATGATAATTCTCAGAAATGTCAAAAATAATTGGACGCTTTCCTTCCAAAATATCGAGCACTTCAAAAGTAGAGTTATTTGGAGTGTTTATTTACGGTGACTCCTCTTCCTTAGAATTGGTTTCCCATCCTCAGCACAAGATACGCGAAATATCAATACCCCCACCATAAGATTCACAATTTCACTTTATTGCGCCGCGTTTATTTGTTCCGTCGATAGTTTTCAAGTTTGCTAATTTTGAAATGTATTCGTTTATCAATTGCATCTTCATGAATCAATTTATCTACATGATTATCTGCAAGCCGGTGTTTCGGTGTCTGGGAAGAGGTGTAAACACCAAGAGTTCGCTCTACTTCTTTGGCTTATTCTTATCGCCCATCGTTGGCGAAAAGAATGACTTTTTAACTTAAACATTTATCAAACGTATTGGGCAGTTCCGATTCTCGTACAAGAAGCTAAATTTGATGATGTATCTACGATCAAGCAAAATCGCACCGAATTCGAAAATCATGCATCTTAATTCAGTACATTAATCAGCTGGAAACATTCATCCATTGAGCTGCTCGATGTCTTTGTCACTGGTGGGATTACATGAATCGCGTTGGTTCCATCAGCGCCTGGAACAGATGACACGCAATACAGAGATTACTGCGGGTTGCCGTCATCTGTGGATGTGCAATTAACGCCAGGGACGAGAGGATAACTCTCCACGATGTATTAACAATCAAAGTTATTTGCATCGGAACCATGATTTTCCTACCATAATCTCGATTGTCTTAAACCCATTTTGGCTCGTGGAGTAGGGAGATTAACATTCAAATCTCCCCCTTGCTGCGCCACCGATATATTCCTTAGTAGATTTTCTTCATTTACCTCACATATCAATTGTCTCCTTACGCACAAGACAGACTCCGTTCAGAGTTAAGTTTATGGTTACCCAAAGAAAAGCGATACATTCTTGGATAAGTGAAGTACTATTTTGTTGTTAATTACTACGAAAGATCTAAAGCGTTTCTTTGAGGACGAGAAAAAATTTTGGGAAAAAGATCAAAGTGGTGATCAGAAGTGGACATCAGAAGTGGTGATCCTATGGCACGCGTGCCCAAAGTGACGCCCTAGAGAATTCTTTCGGCTCGCGGAGCTATGATAGAATCATCCTTTTCATGCTTTCTTGACTTAACGAAGCAACAGAGTAAATAAATATGGAAATTTGGTCTCTAAGTCATGATAATAAATGTTTATTCACGTCAATTGGAAAATCTTAATCTCATCGTTGGCACACTGAAATAGACAATATCAGCATCTTACTCTATCGTTTGGCACCTCCTTTATTTTTATCAATTATGGCTCTCTTTACCTGGCCTAGAATCACCTTGCTCGGAACAAAAAACTCTTTCGGAAGACGTAGACGTTAATGATGCAGGCATATAAATAAAATGAACTGAAAAGTAGCATTGACTAGGCTTGATACATCTTTAGTTTCGTTAATGGCACGCGACAGGAAGCGGTCCTGGGTTCGATTTCCGGAGGTGGGAGCTAATTTGAGCGAAATGATCTCCATTGCCCAAGTACTGTCCTGAGCATGCTCCCCTTACCGCAGAGCGAAAAGCGGCCCACCGAAATACACGATACACCAACAGATGTAGATTTGGATCGGTTTCTCACTACCCTGCCTCCGGTTGCTTTTCTCAAACCGGAGTATTACTTTACGAAGATAACAAAAAACGAGGTACTGGATCAAAATTTTACAGTATAATACTATTCATACATTTTTTAGTAATTTTATATACTGTTACAACGCGATATTTTCGAATTGATAAACGGACTGCGTCAAAATTTTAATCTTTTGCTTAAGCGTCGCTATGATGTTGTATTTTCTCAATCGACTTCCTGCCCGAATTTAATTGCCCATGGAAAAGGGCGAAAGGTGGTTTGGCACGATAAGGCGTGCGCCTATTAATATTCCCAGAGAGACGGACATGAAAAATGTTTCTCCTTGCGAACCTTTTCACTATTTTTGGATCTAATAAATACTCCTGCAATTCAATTGTGCCGGAAATCTGTGGAATTTTAGTTGAGTATGTACTGGTATCGATGAAAAATTAAAAATAAATTAACTCCTTCGAAGCCTTAGAACTTTTTTTTTGCAGAGAGTTGGTAACAAATGTTAAAGAGCATTGCATTCATTTAACTACAACTGATCCTGGATAGGTACAGGAATTTAGTCACTAATACAATAGTGCAGTTGTAGTTTTTTACCAACAACGTAAACATATTATCCTAAGTACGTTTCTATGCATAGGCTATGTGTCGTCGATGTTTCTGCTATTACGCAGGAATCTTTAAAATACTGTGATTTAACAATTAAATTTGACTCATTACGTCTGAAATGAAGACATTTGTGTCATAAGAAAATAAATTAATTGATTGTTAGAGAACATATATTTCACTTAGTATTGAGTACATGATTAAGTAAATTTGATTTGATAAGGCCCAATATTGGGGAAAGGTGCCAAATCCAAGGCGAAAAAACTTCATACTTTAGAAAATATCAATTTATTAAGATTGATTTCGTCTCATGCATAGACACAGGCCTCGGTGGGGTAGTGGTTAGCGTTTAGGTTCCAGGTTCGAATCCTGGTCAGTTCATGGTTGTGTTCACCTTTAATAGGTTAATTGTAAGAGTGGTCTCGAGCTTCGACGGAACTAGTCGCAATATATTCTATGAAAAACATGGTAGTCTTCTTTTTGTATATGATTAAGTATCAGAAATTTCATGCACTACACTGTTAGAAATACATTAATAGAAATGAAGGTTATAATATTCCGGTCACTTTTATTTCATCGTAAATTATAATAAAATTTAAGAGTGACTTATTTTTATCTGTTTGACAGCCTTATTTTCTCATACTCAGAATTGCGAGTGATTTCATTCCTATGACTGGTCTGACATCTAGCGTTTAACGTACTGAACTCAAACTTTGCCCAGGAAAAAAATATGCATTTGTCACAAAATTGGCGATTCGACATTAGTAATTAGGAAGATTAAATTAAACTTGAGCATCTACTAATGATGGAGATAAACATGAAAGACTGGGTTTCGAAGATAACGAGCGTGATTCCTGCTTAATTGCACTAATTAGCATCTGCTACGTCTCTGAAGCAAACAAAAATTTTAATAACACCAACCAATATTTTACCCAAGAAAAAAAATACATCTTACATGTTCCGTCTTTCGTAAAATTCAAGGGGAATATCCTTTAAATTACTTCCGGTAACCGATGATTAATTGATAATGGTGATATGAATTACATAAATTATAAGTTTATTCAAACAAATAATTCACAGTTAATAAAACTATGAAGTAATTATGCAGACTAGATTAGTCTAATTGTGTGAAAAATGCAAAAGACTCATGATAGAAGAGTAGCACCTCAATTGTTTCTAAAATGCGTGTAAATCCTGCACATTTTCACGCTGTGGAAGTATATGTTGCTAAGTTTCGAATTCCAAAATAAATATAAATAGTCACGAAGTTGGGCTATTTGTACATGTATTGTGTGAAATGGTATTGAATGCCTGATGATCATGTAATTTAACGTAGTTTGTAATAATATACCCACATAAGTTACAGCGGGTAGTGAAAAATAGATATGCGGTGGTACGTAATAAAATATAGTGCAATCTAAACAGTATTTTTGGACGAGTTTGAATGATCAGAATAAAATATTAAACTTGAAAGACTCATCTCCCAAATAGCTCTTTGCCAAGAATAGATAAAAATACGTACATAATACATTCGATGCCTTTGTGAGGGATTAATACATGGAATGACCTAAGAGAAGTAAGTTTTTGTTGAAATTATATAAATCGTAGAAGATATATTTTTACTGATAAACTACGCAGTACTTTGATGTAAAGGTGATATATATCAAAATGATGAACTATAAAGTCGAAGCTCCTTTATACCCAAGTGTGTATAGCTTTTACCTTTGCTGAAAGTGGTCCTTGGTGCGACTTCCGGTGTGTGCCCATGCGTGTGAAATTACCTCAACCGTCGGATCACTTTATAAAATACAGCTACAAACAAATTAAGCATTTCAAACAGCAATGTATAAAAGTTTTAAAGTTAAGGGATTACTTAGAATAAGTTTTAAATATTCTCGCATTATCTGAAGTCATTTTGCAATTATTTTTAATAAGAAGAGACCGAAATCAACATTTACGATGGTGAAATTTATTTTTAAACACTTTTAATCCTTAAATAATAAGTATTAATATCAATTTCAATACCGTAACTTAACAAAGATATCCTTCCGCGTCAGATATCGTTCTTTTTCAGTCACTGTCGTTAATTTTTTTTGGGAGAAATCTTCTTTTCCTTAATTTTTTCATTATTCTTATTTGATAGTCATACTCACTATCTCTTCTTTTTCAATTAAATTCATTCATTTTAATAGCGCTTAAGCAAATTATACGACAACTTTTTATTTGTATCTAAGAAACATTAAAAACTATCGTTAGTAAAAAGATCATAATTTATTCTCTACGATGATTCCTTGGTTGGAAACACGCCCACCTAATTTGAATTCAAAAAAATTGCATCCGTTTCCACTTACACAGGCTTTGTCCAACTCACCTAAATATTCCCTTATCATCCTAAATGTGCGTTTCATTCATACAATACAGGACAACAATATTGTGCTGATTCCTGCCTAAGCACCCTTTTGTTAAGTCTTGTGTGTCTCTGGGTGATTGTGAGAACACCTCTTATTAACGCTGTTAAGGGTTTAAGAGTGGAATGGGCCTGAAATATAATGCTTTCGGAAAGCGGAGCTGAGAACAGAAGGCCTTTGGGGAAAGTTCACGGAGTAAGGGTTATTCGCGTCAAGGATTTATGCACCGACGGGTCTTGCCATAGGTCATCATGTGTGAAGGAATTTTTATTTGTCTTATATTTTATTTAGTATGTCTGATTTTTATTTAATGTCTTACTTTTTATTTACTGAATGCTCATTGTGATGTCTTCAAAGGCTAATTCAACAAATTGCTTTGTTCTGAATGAAAAGGTTTTGGTATTTTCCCATTTTTCCTCTTTTAAGAGAAGAATTTTCCAGACCATTGACAAGGTATTCTCTCATCTCCTGATATTGATTTAAATCCTCAATAAAGCCCTGAAATCACAAAACACCATACATTAATGTACGTGGCCGTTGGGAAATCTATGAAATTTAACCTTTCTCTTCACTTAGCATTGATTCGCTTCTGTTTTCTCGTTGACGATGACATGAAAGAATTTTAATTTTGAATCTGGTATCCGGTCTCCTGTTCATCATTTGCATAGTTTATTGAACGGACTAGTTTTATCCCTCTTTTATTGAATCAGAAGCTAGGATTAGAACGATTTTGGTATTAAATTAATTCAGTATGAGTTCTTTCCGCGCACATATGCTGTTATTGAGAATTACAGATTTCACCGGTACGATGCGTTAAAATGATTTTTTGATATTTTTATGTAAATGTGCATATTCGGTAATTTAAGATGTCATTAATTTGCGATTCAGTGGCCAGAGTGTACTCCAAGAAATTTGATTACTGAAGAGTGTTACCAATAATAATTTTAAGCTAAATTTAAAATTTAAGAAGAACAAGATTTACAAAGCAATTATGTACTTTTATCAAGATAAAGGTATGGAAAATGAAAAACTTTTGTATTTCAATTTTTCATTCTTATCAATATGTAAATTCTCATAGCGCATACATGCTTCTATTTATGTTACATATTCAATCTCAGAGCATTTGTTTTAGTAGTTTTAAAATACTGTCTAACATTCTATGAAACCATAAATAGTAAATGGCTATCAGTAGGTGTGAAGTAAATCAAACTAGAACGTGAGGCCATTGGGATTGGTGGGGATTATTTTAGCTTTCGTAAGATCGAGCCTTAAATCAAAGCGAGACTTCAAACAATTTTCATTTTATCTTTAGTTCAAAACTCAGAAATCGGAGTCATAAAATGTGAATTAGTACTTCCTACTCCTCTGAGACCAGAGATAAGATAAATCTATAGGGAAAGAAACTTTATATAAGCGGGTCCAAATGTGATTTTCACAAAAGTAAAAGCATATAAACATAATTTATTTTCATGTTCTTATTGACTGATAGTTAAGAAAGATTGTCAGTCACTTTCAAATAACTAAAAATAATCAATTAAATTAGTTAATTTTGGAATATAAAAACATGGAAATGGAAAAAGCCGTTCAGAATTGTCATTAAGTTAAACAGTAAACCTAGTTTATTCGCTTTCACGAACAAAGAAGTTTAATGTTTTATCTACAGCTAAATCTACATACATATATACATGCAACCTTTTGGCGTGTGGCAGGAGGTGTAAACACCAAGCATTTGAGTTACCGCTTTAGCTTATTGCTGCTGCATATCGTTTGCGGTAGGGGTGAGTCCCTAAAACTACTTGTTCTCGCATCTATATCTATTATTTCAAGCTCATTGTCGCAGCGGCCCAAGTAGCAGAAGGGGGTCGCGTAATACCGGTTACGTCTTCTGCTAATGTACCTTCTCTGAATTTATGTATCTGTCACAGCCGAGCTTCTATTCTCCTTTCTTTCAAAGATTCCAAATCTACGTCTAAAAGAATTTTTGTAACCCTTGATTTTTTTATAGGAGCTAACTCCTAATTATTACTAATTGTATCACCTTACGCTGCACTTTCTCGAGTTCTTGGATACACGTTTCATCCACTGGATTCCATATACTCGCCGCATATTCCAGATGGGGCCTAACTAATGTAAACTTAATGCCTGGATATACTGAAGTGGTACATATATACGTCAAGTAGTTTTATTTCAATTAGCCTTGCCCAGATTTCTTTCTAAGTAAGGTAAATTGAACTCGAAGATAGATTTATGAATGAAATTATGGAGAATCTGAACATTTGATTTAAAGTGCAGAAACTTCATGTTCCTATTCTCAACAGCATCTTCCAAGCTTTTCTCCTAAGTTTTGAAATCTTGAATAGTAAAACATAGCGAATCATGATTTATGGCGAACGAAACTTCGTATCATACTTAGCGCTTCTTAATGTTGTCGCAAGTGATATCCAAGCAATTGGCCAATGAAAGCGATTTTTATGCAACAACAGTACCTCTGTACTAAAATGTAGAGCAAATCTCACGAAATATGCCTGGAACTAGGTTTTGAGAGCACTTAAGCATGTGCGAACTGTGACATTTGTCTCTTGCTTTGTGAGGGAAACAGCGGTTAAGTCCTCCGCATACGGCTTACGAGTATCATAAATCAGAGGAAAAACCACTCAGCTGTCACCCCCCATTCGTAACGGGTCCACGTGTTTTCTCACGTTGCCTTGTATTTACAGCTATAAAATAATCATTAACAGCCTTCGAGTTTTATGCAAAAATACATAGATAGATAAGCACACACACACAATACGCAAGTCTTTCACATGTTGGTAGGTTCACTTGACCTGAACTTCCACATCTGGTGCTCTTTCACGTACTTCTTAGCAGCCAGCTGTATCGTATATATCATACTACAAGTTTTGTCATTACCTATCTCTCTATCGTTCCTTTTCTTTCTCTCCTCTACGAATTTACTCAGCAATCCCCCTCAACTCAGTGTATTAATAACCCATTTCTTCTGCATTTTTCTTATTTCCCCAACCACACACTGTCCTCGTCCAGAATTGCTTTCGCTTCTTCGTTTTGCTATCAAACTTACTTTTTTTATACTACGCAAGACTCCCATTCCAAAGGTCTGCATTATTCAGCTTTCGTCTTTTCCTAGGTTTCATGAGCTGCTCCACGTAGCTATATATATTTCTGATTTAGGATTTAGCCAACCCATGTCTCACTCCTTTCTCAAGATCCTTCGTGATCGGTTTCTTTCACCTCATGAAAGATTCTACAGCCACTGGCATTCATCTTCAAATTATTACATGTTCACCCCACCCCAACAAAATACACTACTGAAGGACGAAAATGGCTTTCCCTATTCTAGTTTTTCTCTACTTATGTTGAGAGCATTCTTTGTGCGCGCACACCCATATCCACAGACACTACACATAATGAACAGTATGATTCCCCAGGCTTCGGATTATTCGACCAACGTAGTAGATACCGACCCGTTTACTAGGTGCGTATTACGACCTCTTTACGTAAGAACGCGACTTACAATGGTTTCGTTTTACCTGTTCTACTTTGCAAGAATAACTTAGCAGCTTAGAAGAGAAGATGGAGAGATTACACGTTCAGTAATTCATTGAAGGTGAAAAAGCAGAAGATCACAGACTTAAAAAAATAACTCTAAAGTTGTTATTAAAAATATTAGGTTTTATTTTTACATGTAATGCATAACAATCATGTTTTTATTTGGGGGAATTTTACTCTTATGAGATCACCCTTATAATTAATCAGTTATAGACGAACAAGAACATTCGAGCGAAACAGGATCCGAACCCGGTACTACGGCGTTGCTAGACTAGCACGCTAATCACTACGCCAACTTGACCGGAAAAAAATCATAACATATGAATTGATAATAAATACAGGTTTAGCAGGAGCATGTCTCCGTTCTTATTTGTGACATCTTGTAAATATTTTCTTAACCTGTCGCCGTTAAAATGGGGTTATATTGTACATTTAGATGAAGATGAGATCACACAGACAATTCCACGCCATGTTGGATTCATAATTGCAATACTACTCACCAAAAGTTTAAATTTCATGTACGACATTCCAGTAGTGTATCCGATACTGCATTAAGTCATTTTATTTCCGCCAAACGCAATGGCGACCTTATTTCAACGTATGGCGCGAGATACATTTCGCAAGGCTGCCAAAGATGTAGAACTTCGACTACGTAATGTAATCCTCAAGGAATATCCGTATCCATTCCAATTCGCACGATAAAAATGGAATGCATGAAACCGTACCCATCTGGGATGCTCGCATCAATTTCGATCAGTTCGATAAACAGCGAACCCGATCATCTGTGCGGTGATTGGCATTCCGTCCTTCGCATCGTTCGCAGATGCACAGAGACAATGCTTCATGGAGCCGCATTTGCAACGGGCATCTTTCTTCCATTCCTCGGTATTCCCTCGGTACAAAGGGTGTTGCGTGAACTTGAGGTTGTTCATTTCAGATACTGCTACGGCAAATGGGATATTTTTTCATCAACGGAGACCATGAAATAGTCGATAGCTCATATTTAAAACGTCTATAGCTTGCGGGTTTTTAAACATCCCTCGTTCTTCATCAGTTCTAGATACTACCGGAAGAAAAATCTGCCTCTCTTTAGAAAGAATAATAGTTTTTCAAGGAGGTGTTTCTAGATAGAGAAACTGATATTAGGCGAATCATTTTAAGAACATAGATATATATATTAATCCTTTATTGGCGAAGTTAGCCCCGTTGGGGTTTCCCTTCCATCTATCCTCGTATGCCGTTATGAAATATACAATAATAAAAGAAAAACGAAAATGTAGGGAAAAAAGCGTTGAACCCTAGGTTGACAGAAAAAAAACATGCATGAAAACATCCACAAAGAAGGAGTGAAAATACCCGCGAAAATACAGTAGCAAAAATACCAAAGCAATTACTCAATTTAATACAGTTACTATAGTTGTAATACTACAAAAGAATAGAAAATTTAAATATAAAAAAGGGAAAAAAATAAAATCCAGTGGGTTTAGACAATGTCATAATTTCGGGTGTAATACATTCAATATATATAATTCGCAAATGGCAGATTCTTTTTGTGGAACATAAGGATGTTAATCAGCTTTGCACATTTTAAATTTACGCTGTTGACATAAAATTTGTGATTTTCGTATTAGTTTAAAATTTAAGTCGTTCTTGACCGGAAAATGACGTTACGTTGTAATTAGCCGCAGAATAGAACGTGTGAATGGTAGCCACATTACTTTGAGATTTACTAATAAAATACAAATTACTCAACGCTCATTAATAAAAAATAATTCCTTTGAAGAAAGGAAATGAATTTTTAGCGATTCTTACGTCAGCCTTTTCCTTCAAATTTTATTTGAAACTTCTTCGGAATCATCTATCAAATCTTTTCTTCATACTGTGCTGCGTTTTCGAAATACCTTTCGATACCCTTTCGTATCTGCTGGATATTAACAATGTATTTGATTCCAGGACTTGGTTCCTATCCTTAATTTAACTCATTAACAACAAGGCTCTTCAATTAAATTTGCTCTTTAGAATTAAAGCTTTCAAAATTATCTTCTGCTCCCATATTTGCATATTATTCTTATCCCTCTGCCGTCCAATCTATTTATACCCTCATTTCCGTTACTTCAAGATTTACTTTCTCTTTTCTTCGTCCCTTACAGACAACTTATGAATATTCAACAAGAAAGGCACCTCTATTAAACTGCCCGTAGGGGAAAAAGTTTTCCTTAGGTAAACAAACTCAATCCTATTCAAACGGACGAAAATAATATTTGGCGATTGCATCAGATGTTCGGCTCTCGGTTCTACCAAAACGTCCAGCAGTCGCAAAATCACAGACATTCGCAGTGGATATTTCAATGACATTAATTTCGCTTCGTGAGATATTAAGCGTCGAATTTTCGGCTATTGAAATGTTTCATGCCATGTGCATTGCATACTCACTTCGGTACCTTATGAATTTTTATATTATGGACGAGTATTTACCTCCCTTTTTGAATGTTTCCATCCACATTCACATCGTAAATAAAACTTCTATGCTTCTCAAATTTAACTAATAATATAATACATCCTTTTCCTCTGTTTCTTTAAGAATTTAAATGAAATTTATCATCAATTGCAATATTCACCGAAATACCAAAAATGCCCAAATTAAAAATAAAGACCTAAATTATAATGTATTGTCTAAATACAGAATTAAACGTTGTTTATTATACTGATTAAGTGACGAGAATTATTTTTATAACATTTTTAATTTAGAGTAGTAACTTGATAATCATACTTA